>PVJS01012027.1:0-14896 GCA_004027185.1 Glis glis | reverse complement strand
ATTCAATCCCCAGTACCGCAAAAAAAAAAAAGTATATATATATATATATATATATATATATATATATATATATATATATATATATACCAAAAATGAAACTACAGACCAATGAACTTTTTTTTTTCTTTTTGGTACCAGGGATTGAAACCCAGGGACATTCTACCTCCAAGTTACACCCCCAGCCCTTTTTTTCTTTTATTTTGAAACAGGGTCTAAATTGCTGAGACTGGCTTTGAACCTGTGATCCTCCTGTCTCAGCCTCCCAAATACTGAGATTACAGGTGTGTGCCAACATTCCTGGCTATTATCGTGAACATAGATGTAAAATTCTGAACAAAATTTAGCAAACTGAATCAAATATATAAAAAGGATCTTAACCAAGTGGAATTTAGTTAATACAAGATTGGTTTAACATTTGAAAAATCAATCTAGATGGGCATAGTGGTACACAATACTTGGGAGGCTGAGATAGGAGGATCACAGGTTTGAGGCCAGCCTCAGCAATTTGGCGAGACCTTGTTTTGAAATAAAAAAAATAAAAAGGGTTGGGGTGTAGCCTGAAGGTAGACCACCCCTGGGTTCAATCCCCACTACCTCCAAAAAAAAAAAAAGCACAAACTATGTAATTCATCACATTGACTAAAAAAAAATCTCAACAGATGCCAATTAAACATTTAATAATCACTCATTTATAATGAAAACTTCAGCCAGGCGTGGTGGCGCACGCTTGTAATCCCAGTACTTGGGAGGCTGAGACCGGAGGATCTGGGTTCACGGCCAGCCTCAGCTACTTAGTGAGGCCCTCCGCAACTTCGTGAGACCCTGTTTCAAAATAAAGAATGAAAAAAAATAGGGCTGGGGGTGTAGCTCGGAGGTAGAAAGCCCCTGGGTTCAAATCCCCAGTACCGAAAAAAAATATATATATATATATATAATGAAAACATCCAGCAAGCTAGGAACAGAAGGGAACTGCTTGGGAACTTCCTCAAGATTGGTAAATGGTATCTATGAAAATACTGTCTTTATTCATAGTTCACATGAGGTTTTCTGTAGAAATAATATGAAACCTACAAAAAAGCTAGTATATTGAATAAGTGAAATTAGCAAAACTGCAAGATAAAGCATCAACACAGGAATATCAATTGCATTCTATATCCTACAATTAGAAAATACACAACTGGCCGGGCGTGGTGGTACACGCTTGTAATCCCAGTATGCAAGAGGCTGAGACAGGAGGATTGTAGGTTCTAGGCCAGCCTCAGCAATTTAGGGAGGCCCTCTGCAACTTAGTGAGACCCTGTTTCAAAATAAAGACTTAAAAAATAGGGCTGGGGTGTAGTTTGGAGGTAGAATGCCCCTGGGTTCAATCCTCAGTACGAAAAAGTAAAAGAAAAATATACCACTCACAAGAGCATCAAAAATATGAAATAGGGATAGATATGAGAAAAAAAGTTTAAGACCTATAACCTGTAAACTGAAAAACATTGCTAAAATTAAGAACTAAACAAGTGGAGAGTATACTGTTCTCATGGCTCAGAGATTAAATATTCAGATGTACAAATTGAATGAAATGGTAATACAAATACAGACAGGCTTTTCTGAGGGGTAGAAATTGCCAAAATGAGTGGGGCCTGGTCGCACACACCTGTGATCCCAGTACTTGGGAGGCTGAGACTGGAGGGCTGCAGGTTCAAGGCCAGCCTCGGCAATTTTGGGAGATTCTGTTTCAAAATAAAAAACAAAATAGGGCTTGGGGTGTAGCTCAGAGGAAGAATACCCCTGGGTTCCATCCCCAGTCCTACAGAAAATGAATAAATAAGTAAAAATAAAAATGCATGGACTATGTTATGTCGATTGCAGATTTCCTCTTTTCCAGTAGCACCACTGCACAGGGATATATCTGTCTGGGCGTAGCTCCACTTCAGGAGTGAAAGGACGCCAAAGGAGAGTGAGCGCTTTTAACTTCACCGGAGGGTGACCTCTGCTAAAAGCACGGTACTGCTGAGTGCAAAGATCCATCCCTCCATTAAAGTGGTAAATGGTGCACGTTCCTCGGTGTGCGCGAAAGGACAAACGAAGTCATCCAGACCCGAGCCCGAGACACCACATCTGCCAAGAAAATTCTACTTCAGGGTAGGGACAGTGATGAGGAACCGGAGCACGGGATAAGACAGGTCTGAGAATTGCTAAAGCAGACACCGGCTCCTCCCCGCGTCCCACTTCCGCTCCGGTCGAGAGAGTGCGCCGGCGCCCGCGGTGCCTTCCCTTTTCCGTCCGGCTGGGCGCCCTCACCGAGCACTTCCGGTCCGGCCGCTCGAGGTCCGCCCGCTCTGCGCAGCGCCTGTGCACGTCGCGGTACAGTGTCTCCGGGTCGCGTCCACAGGGGCGGGCGGGGGGTGCGGTCGCAGTTCCTCTCCTAGAGGCCGGAGGGGTTTGAAGCCACCCAGCGCCCCTCACTGATAAATGACCGGAGCGGGCTTGGGCCTGGAACGAGCCTTCGTCCGCCCCGCGACTCGCGTGGTAGGGGTAAACCGAGGCGCGGGCTGCGGAGAACCGCATCCCGTTGCGCGAGTCTGGTTTTCCAGCGCTGACCCGAGCTCCTCAGTCCCGCGCGGGCTAGTCGTAAGCCCAGAACTTTCTGACGCAGCCCCTTGCCCTTCCCCGAGCAGCCCTCCGACCATGCCTGCGGGTGTGTCCTGGACCACTTACGTGAAAATGCTGGCGGCCAGCCTCCTGGCCATGTGCGCGGGGGCCGAAGTGGTGCACAGGTACTACCGACCTGACCTGGTGAGTGCAGGCGGGGCCCTCATTCCTCGCTGCCAGACCGCCCCTTACTCCCAGCAGTAAAGGGGGCCTTAAAGGAAATTAGGATCACATCTGCCCTGAGCCTAAATCCTGTGATGGCATCCCGTTGCCTCTGGAACAAAGCGCGGCCGCCGGCGAGGTCTTCGCAGTGTGCCTCTCCTGCCACTGGCCGGTGTCCCACCAATTCCTGCCTTGTTCCCTCTGTTACAGCGGCACCGGCTTCCTTGCCGCTTCTCCAGCGCATCAAATTTAACCCTACCCCAGAGCCGTTATTTTCCTCTGTCATGCTTTTTTTCCGGATCATGGCATGGTTTCCTTCTTCAAAGCTTTTAAGTCTTTGCCCAAGTATTCCTCCCAGCAATGAGGGTCTCTGGCTATCCCCCAAAGGAGTCTTTCCTCCTCAGCTATTTCACTCATTCCTCTGTTTCCATAGAGCAATTGTTGCAATTTGCAGTTATTTATAACTTTGTTTGCTTGTTATTTGCTTGCTCCACCAGAATGTAAACTCCTTGAGGGTCTGTCGCTGTCTGGTTCATTTTTGCATCTCAGTCACCTAGAAGAGAACTTGGAATTGTAGCAGATGATCTGTAAATATTTGTAGAATGAAGAATGAGTGAATATAGGCATTCAGAGGAAGAAGAAGTTTGCCTTGACAGTTACAAACATTCATTGAATTAGGAACTGGGAATTAAAGATGGTTTTCAGACCAGGCGTGGTGGAGCATGCCTGTAATCCCCATACTTGGGAGTCTTGAGACAGAAGGATTGCAGATTCAAGGACAGCCACAGCAATATAGCAAGACTCTTAGCAACTGAGTGAGACCCTGTTTCAAAATAAAAAATAAGGGCTGGGGTGTAGATCAGAGGTAGAATGCTCCTGGGTTCAATCCCCAGGACCACACACACAGGAAAAGGTGCTTTTCTGGCATTTAGGTCTTGGGGAAGTGGGGATGAGGAAGTATGGTGCAAATAATCACAAACATGTGCCAAATATTATACTATAGGTATGGATACAGTGATTTGCTGCACATTGTACGGAGCTTGGGCTCTTCCTGGACGGGTAATACAGAGGATCAACCATATATGTTCCAGTTAATTAAATTCAGTTAATCATCACTATAGTTTTGGAGGTGTTTTTCTCTGTTTTCAAGTGAGGAAACAGGTTCAAAAAAGTGAGATGAGGCCGGGCGTGGTGGCGCACGCTTGTAATCCTAGTACTTGGGAGGCGGAGACCGTAGGATCTGGGTTCGCGGCCAGCCTCAGCTCTCTCGCTCTCTCTCTCCCTGTCTCTCTCTCTCTCTCTCTCTCTCCTTAGTGAGGCCCTCCGCAACTTCGTGAGACCCGGTTTCAAAATAAAGTATAAAAATTAGGGCCGGGGGTGGAGCGCGGAGGTAGAACCCCCTTGCGTTCAACCCCTGGTACCGCAAAAAAAAAAAAAAAAAAAGTGAGATGATTTCCCAAAGTCACAGCTTAAGGAGGCATTGATTTAAGGATCTGAGGCTCAAGCTTTCTGTTTGATGTTTGTCTTTTTTGTTTCTGTTAGTAAAATAACATCCTTGTCAAACATTTAAAGTGAATTCAAGTGTGTCAAGTAAACAGTGAGAATCCTCCCCTTCCCCACTTAAAACCACCTTTCTCTTGTCTACTCCCCATTTCTACCATTTACTGGTTGGTACACACACAGAGAAATGCAGAGTTGTGGAGTGTTTTTCTCCACATAAATAGGAATTCATAAGCACATTTCTCTGAAACTTGTTTTGGTTAACATGTATATGAATAGACATTTATGTATATTAATAGTCTTTCTTCTTTTTAACCATTGAATATGGGGGGTTTGGGGGAGGACTTGAAATACTGAGGATCAAACCCAGGCCTCAAGATGCTAAACCAAGTCTCTACCACTGAGTTGCACCCCCAGCCCAACCATTGTGTAATATGGATAGTCCGCACATTATTTGCTCAATCCCTCACTGACATTTAGGTGGTATGCAGTTTTTGTACAAACAGTGCTGCAGTAGCTCTTTCTTACCACTTTAGATGCTTAAGTTCTACTGAAGCATCAAGGACATTTAGTGGAGACAGAAAGTGGCAAGAACTTGCCACAGAAATGCAGTTTAGTGGCGTATGCAGGAATAGCCACCAGTAACCTGTACAAAAGAAGGAAGGAATGTTTAGAATTTGACCCTGGGAAATTTGACTTTTGATTCCCCCATCTCGTTATAATTGGGAATGTGCAGGGGTGATTGGTCACCAGCAGCTACTTGTACTGTGGGAAGAGCCACAGTTTATAGAAGGAGCATACTGAAGGGCCCCGGGCCACCTCAGTCTGATTGGGCGATGACATTGGCAGTAGGGCATCTCTTGTAGGGGCATAAAGCCCAGGATGGCTGACTGTGTTTATGGTGACCTATGCTTTACTAACATTCAGGGAATTTATGGTTTTGTTTTTTGGGTTTTTTAATTTGTTTGGTCTTGGTACTGGGGATTGAACCTAGGGCAGTCCACCTCCGAGCTACATCCCCAACCCTTTTTATTTTTTAACAAGGTCTCACTAAATTGCTGAGGGTATTGCTAAGTTGCTGAGGCCAGCCTCAAACCTGTGATCCTTCTGTCTCAGCCTCCCATGTACTGGGATTACAGGTATGGATTTATGTTGTCTACCTAGTCTTTTGGAATTGTTCCCGCTATTGCTGTTACTATTATAACCACCACCAACCACTTTGTCGTTTGTAACAAAGCTTTTCAGTCCGACAGCTTACAGATTTAGGGTAGAGTTCAGAGCAGAGGAGACCATGACAGCTGCTAGGTCTGTGCTCAGTGCTGCCCAAGGGAGAACTGTTCAGGGTGCTTTGTTCTAGTTGTCCAGCATGGCTCATCATCATAGCAAATAAAGCAACTCTACTAGTTGATTAGGCTAAAACCTAGTAGCATCATAATTCCTCTCTCTTAAACATTTGAACACATCCCACGGAATTAATCTGAGGGGAAAACAAACAAACAAACTCACCCACACTGACGGATTCTCACCCCCGGCATTGCTCCTGTCCAGGTCCAGCCAGGGTCAGCCATCTCCTGCGTTGCTACAGTAGCTTCCTGGCCACCTTCTTCCCACTCTTGCTTTCCTGCTGTCTCTTCTCAACAAAACTGCTGCTGTCATCTCTTTACACTTAAGTCAGGTCATGTCACTCTTCTCAAAACTTTCCTGTACCTTCCCTTTTGAATAAAAGCCACTGAGACTTTATGTCCTCCTTCTCTTTCTTTCACTTTCCTTTGTCGCCTCTGAACCTTGTTGAACACCTTTTTTTTTTTTTTGCGGTACTGGGGATTGAACCCAGGGGCGTTCTACCTCCGTGCTACACCCCCGGCCCTATTTTTTATCCTTTATTTTGAAACCGGGTCTCACGAAGTTGCGGAGGGCCTCACTAAGTAGCTGAGACTGGCCTTGAACCCGGATCCTCCGTTCTCCGCCTCCCAAGTACTGGGATTACAAGCGTGCGCCACCACGCCCCTCCCCCCCACCCTATTTTTTATACTTTATTTTGAAATCGGGTCTCAGGAAGTTGCAGAGGGCCTCACTAAGTAGCTGAGGCTGGCTGCGAACCCCGATCCTCCGGTCTCTGCCTCCCAAGTACTGGGATTACAAGCGTGCGCCACCACGCCCGGCTTTTGTTAAACACTTTCTACCAGCTACACTAACCGCTTTGCTTTTCCTTGAGCAGCAAGGCACTCCTGACTCAGGTCCTCTGCACTTGTGGTTCCCTCTGCCCTAAGCACTCCCAGATAACTGCAGGACCTGCTTCCTCATCCTCTTTAATGTCTTGAGTCACCTTTGCAGCCAATAAGCACATGAAAAGATGCTCAGCATCATTCATCAGAGAAATGCAAATGAAAACCACGATGAGAGACCACTTTACACCCACTGTGATGGTTATAATAAAACAGATAATGATAGGTGTTAGTGGGGTACAGTGGCACACACCTGTAATCCCAGTACTTGGGGGGCTGAGACAAGAAGATCAGAGGTTCAAGATCAGCCTCAGCAACTTAGCGAGACTCAGCAACCTAGGGAGCTCGGTTCATAACAAATAAAAAAAAAAAAGAGCTGGGGATGTAGCTTGGAGGTAGAATGCCTCTGGGTTAATCCCTAGTACCACACACACACACACACACACACACACACAAATACACAAGTGCTGGGGGTGTAGCTCAGAGGTAAAGCACCCCTGGGTTCAATCCCCAGTAATACACACACACCCAGCTATGCATGGAGGTGCATACCTGTAATCCCAGTACTTGGGAGGCTAGGCCAGGAGGATCACAGATTCGAACCCAGCTCAGCAATTTAGCGAGGCCCTCTGCAACTTAGTGAGATCCTGTTCCAAAATAAAAGACAAAATAGGGCTGGAGGTGTAGCTCAGAGGTAGAATGTCCTGGGTTTGGTCTCCAGTACCACAAACAAAAACAACCAAAAAATAAAACCCCACAAGTGTTGTCAAGGATGTGGAGAAATTTGAACCCTCTTGCACTGCTGGGGGGGATGTAAAATGGTGCGACTGCAGCTGCTATTGAGTTTTTTTAGGGTGATGAAAATACTCTGAAATTTACTGTGATGGACTCATAACTCTGAATAGGCTGGGCGTGGTGGCGCACTTGGGAGGCGGAGACCGGAGGATCCGGGTTCGCGGCCAGCCTCAGCTACTTAGTGAGTCCTCCGCAACTTCGTGAGACCCGGTTTCAAAATAAAGTATAAAAAATAGGTCCGGGGGTGTAGCTCGGAGGTAAAACGCCCCTGGGTTCAATCCCCGGTACAGCAAAAAAACCCAAAAAACAAAAAACAAAAAAATTCTGAATAGGCTGTACTTGAGTATGCTGCTGAGGATCAAACCCAGGGCTTCACGCATGCCAGGCAAGCACTCTTCCACTGAGCTACACCCCTGTCTTATATTGTACACTTTAAATGGGAGAATAGTGTGTAAATTATATCTCAAATGTTACTACCAAAAATAATAATCATGATCTCATGACTCTGTGTGTGTGTGTGTGTGTGTGTGTGTGTGTGTGTGTGTAGTACTGGGAATTGAACTCAGGGGCATTCTACCTCCAGGCTGCACCCCCAACCCTTTTTTTGTTTTGAAACAGGGTCTTGCTAGGTTGCTGCGAGTCTCAATATATTGCTGAAGTGGTCCTCAAACCTGCTATCCTCCTGTCTCAGTCTCCCAAGTACTAGGCTTATAGGTGTGTACCACCACGCCCAGCTTTCATGACTTTCTTGGCTACCTTCTCCCAAGGAAGGGATTTTATATATATATATGTGTGTGTATGTATGTATATATGTGTATATGTGTGTGTATGTGTGTGTATGTATGCATATGTGTGTATATGTATGTGTGTATATATATAGTGTATATATGTATATATATATTCTCATTGCTTTATCCATTGTATTTAATAGGCATTTAATATTTTTGAATAAATGAATTAATTCCAAATAGCTACTTCCTGTTCCAGCTGCATGGTGGAGAATCAGTAAATAATGCAGGAATGCATTTCCAAATGTGGAAAATTTTGCTCACATTTGTCTGTCAATTGAAATTGATGCAAACTCTCCTTCAATGAGTCCTATAGTATGTAAGGCATTGGCAGGATGATAGATGGCTAGAAAGGGTTTAAATCAACCAGAGATTCTCATAATAAAGGTTTATTATTGAGTAGGAAGCAGGGGACTTTTTGGTTTTACTCTTTAGTTTAAAATCTTTCAGGTCACATTGAATTACAGTCTAAGAAAGCACTGGCATCTATGTTTTTTGTTTTGTTTTTGTTTTGTAGACAATACCTGATATTCCACCAAAGCCTGGAGAACTCAAAACAGAGCTTTTGGGACTGAAAGAGAGACAGCACGTTGAGCACGAACCTCAAATTTCTCAGCAATAGAAATCTCAAAATACAACCATGCCAAGAATTGTGTGAATAAGAAGTCTTAAATACGTATTTTTAAGTTTATTAAGTCATATGACTTGTCCTTAAGTACTTAATCCAATGCTAACTTCAAAAAGAGGTGCTCAGTAGATATTAACTGATATAGTGACATCATTTTATTATGGTTTGACCAGTATCTCTTGAAAATACCGGCTACTTGAATGTGTTTTGGCAGGTACTTAGTTTTGAATATTATGGAAGAAACAGTATTTGTAGTGTCTCCTGCCATTATAATTCTGGATTATTTCTCTGAAAAAGCTTGACTACAGTGGCAAATGGAAATTATAAATTAAGAATAATAAAAGTGATATTGGCAATAAATTCATATAGTGTGTACGTTAATATTTTTCTAAATATTGGAAAGTACCATTTGTACTAAACTGTATTCACCAATTAGGCCTCAAGTTTTCATTTCTGTGTCTATTTCAACAAAATTGACACAGGTGCATTAAAAAAAGTTTGGAATCATAATCTAGAGCTTATATGTTGTATTAATATTATTACGGTCATGATTTAATTATTATATAACTATATATACTCTAAGTTTTTATAGGTGTTCCACCTTTGGGACAATGGGACAAAAATGGATTAGGAAGTCGGGCGTGGTGGCGCATGTTTGTAATCCCAGTACTTGGGAGGCTGAGACAGTAGGATCGCAGGTTCGTAGCCAGCCTCAGCTACTTAGTGAGGCCCTCCACAACTTAATGAGACCTTGCTTCAAAATAAAGAATAAAATGGGGCTCGGGGGTTGCAGGTATAGCTCAGAGGTAGAATGCCCCTGGGTTCAATTCCCAGTACTACAAAAAAATGGATTAAGATATTTAAAATTTTAAGTTCTTTTGGAGTTGTGTACATAACAAAATTATAACATTTGTGACTTGGTCTCGCATAAGGTCCTAACCCCCGAGTTTGAGAAACCAAATTAGAATTGGCATTTAATTTTAAAATAATTTAAAAACTTAAGTGAGTGTTGTTAGGAGTTGAATTGTGTCCCCTAAAGAGATGTTGAAGTCTTGACCCCCAGCACCCGTGAATGTGACCTTATTTGGGAATAGGGTCTCTGCAACTATAACCAAGTTAAGATGAGGTTATTAGATTGGGCTTAATCCGCTATGGCTGTTGTTTTAAGAAGAGGAAAATGGCATGTAAAAACGCAGACACAGGAAGAACATGGTGTGACAAGAGACGAGACACCAAGATTGAGGGCCACCTCCAGAAGCTTATAAAGTTACTTTGTGCTGGCCTCGACTCTGCCTACTGTCTCAGCCTTCCAAGTACTGTAATTATATGCATGCCTTACCACACCTGGCTCAGAATTTTTAAAAATTTTTTCTTTAATAATATAAATGTAATATCTTTTTATTTAGAGTTAAGTAAACATTGAATATGCTCAAATTTCTTAACATGTTTGATTATGTAAGAATCAATTGATTAGGTTGTAAGAAAAATATAGATCTCAATCATGCATTAAATGATAATTTTAGAAAAAAGATAATTGAATCTAGTCATTGTCTTATATGTGACAAAAAAGAACTTTGAAACATAAATGTAGAGTATGCTGCAAAACAACAGAATTTAATGTTATTAAAATATGTAAATCAAATTGTCATCACAAATTTCAAAGTTATAAAGTACTCCATAATTATTTTCAATATATTTTATTTGAATAAAACTTACAATTTAATGCAATTCTATTCTATAATAAATGGTAAACTTGTATATGTTTGTTAAGGTTTTGTTGTGCATTTGGTATATATATATTTTTTTGTGTGTGGGTTTTTGTTTTTCTTTTATTGGTGCATTGTAATTATACATCATACTGAGGTATAGAGTGATAGGAACATACATGCACACGTCTCATGGAGCACTTCTCTCTGGGTGCCACCCTGCCCCTCACCTTCCCGGCACATGTCTTTGAGATTGGTATTGGTAGTTCAGTATACATAAAGCGTTATTTCAACTGTTACCTTCTTTTTTTTTTTTAATTTTTTTTTTTCGGGACCAGGGATTGAACGCAGGGGCGTTTTACCTCCGCGCTACACCCCCGGCCCTATTTTTTTATGCTTTATTTTTGAAACCGGGTCTCACGAAGTTGCGGAGGGCCTCACTAGGTAGAGAGAGAGAGAGAGAGAAAGAGAGAGAGAGAGAGAGGGAGGAGATAGATCGATCGATCGATTGATCGTGCGCACGCGCATGCGCGCTGAGGTTGGCCGCGAACCCGGATCCTCCGGTCTCCGCCTCCCAAAGTACTGGGATTACAAGCGTGCGCCACCACGCCCGGCAACTGTTACCTTCTTTACGTCTCTATCCCCCTCCTACCTCCTCTACACCCCGTCCTTCGCTCCATTGGAGTGTCTTGCTTCTCTATCTGAGGTTACCCTTGTTTCCCAATTTCTACCTTAACTTCCACATGAGAGAAAACATACAACTATTTCCTTTTTGAGACTGGCTAATCTCGATTAGCATAATATTCTCAAGTTCCATCCATTTTCTTGCAAATGACATAATTTTGTTCTTCATGGATGAGTAAAATTCCATTTTGTCCATATACTGGTTTTGTGATCCATTCATTTGTTGATGGACACCTAGGCCGGTTCCCTAATTTGGCTACGTGAATTGTGTTAACATGGATATGCATGCATCGTTATAAATAATATTCTTAGATTCCTTTGGAAAGCTGCTCAGGAGGCATCACTGGGTCATATGGTGGTTCCATTCCCAACCTTCTGAGAAACCCCCACACTGGTCTCTACAGTGGCTTGAACTAGTTAGTAGTCCCAATAGTTTAAAGATGTTTAGGTTTGTTTCTTGGCTAGTGATCAAGTTGCTAAATGGCATGTATCTTTGTGGTGTCAAAAATCTTAAATATTTGGTTTTATTTTCCTCTACCATGTCATTTGGCACCTTAGCTGATGCTTCCAGCACAAAGATCTCTGATTCTGCCAAAGACAGATGAGTGGAAGCCCCACCGATATATATATATATATTTTTTGGTGGTACTGGGGATTGAACCCAGGGGCATTCTACCTGAGCCACACTCCCAGCCCTATTTCTTAATTTTAAACAGGGTCTCACTAAGCTGCTGAGGCTGGTTTTGAACCTGTGATCCTCCTGTCTCTAAAGAGACCTGTGATCCAATCTACAGTACCACATTGTATATACATGTCATGTCTCCTTGGTTTCTCCCAACCTGTTACTTGTCAATCTTTTTCTTTTTTTTTTTTTGGTGTGTATGTATGTGTGTGGTACTGGGGATTGAACCCAGGGGCACTCTACCCCCGAGGTCCAACATCAACCCTTTCTACTGCTGAGCCACATTCTCCAGGCTATTTCATTTTGAGGCAGGATCTAAATACAATTTTGTTTTGGGGCTAAATTGCCTAGGCTGGCCTCAAACTTGTGATCCTGTTTCAGCCACCCCAGTCATGTGCCATTCTGCCCAGCTAACATGGAAATGTCTTAAGAGTAGGGTCACATATTCTAGGTTTGTCTATTTGTCTCATTGGGTAGAGATTATGGGTTTGAAGGGACAATGTCAGAGGTGAAGTGCCCTTCTCATCACGTCCTGTATTAGGGACACACATCATCAGTAGAGATAGTAACCTTCATCTCTTGGGTAGGGTAGTGTAAGTGCCAAATTTTTCCACTATGAAGTTACTGCTTTTCTCTTTCCATACTCTAAAAGGACTAGGGATGCAATGCAGCTCAGTGGTAGAGCTTGCCTAGCATGCATGAGGCCCTGGGTTCAGTTCCCAGCAGCACACATACCCACAAACAAAAAGAAGATTAAATCCCACCTCCTGGAAGGATAAATAGTTACATATATTTGCAATTCTGTAAAAAGGCAGGAATTGCACTCATCATCCCAGTTACTTGGGAGACTGAGGCAGGATTGCCAAGTTTTGTAAAGAAAAGAGCCCAAGAACACAAAAAATCAAGTGCCAGATTTACACACTATGCATTATGAAAACACAGGCGAAACACTGGGTATTTGGGGTCTTTTTTATTTTTATACACATGACAAGATTTTACACCAAGAATAGTCAGTTAAATAGTACAAATTTACATTCATGAGGAATGTTAAAAAAAATTCAACTAAAAAACCCACTTCTTCCTGTGACCCAGAATCCCAACATTTTACAGTGCAGGGGAGAAGGGGGCTGGGGGAGCATCCAAAACAAGGCTCTCCCCAAAAAACGACTTCAATTTCACATTCCCTCCCACGCAGAATCCAATAGTGAGAGTATAATTTACAACTCGTCTTTTTCAGCTGTGGATTTCTGTGAAAACAGAAAAACCAGAAGGCATTAAAAGCTAGCAAAATCCTTAATGAAGGTTTATGCATGAAAAAACCTATTTAAATGGGCTCAGCCTATTTCCAATGTTTCAGTTGTAGTTGCTTATCTGCAGAATAATTTAGAATTCACCAAGATCCATGGCTCTTGAACCTAAATAATCACAATTTGAAATAGCCTGGTGTGCAATATCGTGACAGAGCCAGTAGCAAGAAATATAGAAGAAATGTGGGCTATGGATAAATCAGCCTGTTTAAAAATACCTTAACAATGGTGGATAAAATGAACAGAGTAAGATTACATTCTTTTTTAAAGAACAAGTATTTGCTCAAGCTTTTGAATTTGGTATCAGATACCTACTGAGCAGATTTCTGTAGGTTATATGGTCCTACTTTGCCTCAACTAAAACCCTGCCTCGCTGTGTAAGAACTAAGCGCAAGCCCATGCCTGCTCTGACATACCTTTGCTGTGTCTTGATCTTCCTCATCTGTTCCTGCGTCCAATTCTTCCTCTTCGTCTTGTTCCGTGTCTTCTGCTGCATCTTCTGTTGTGTCTTCAGGCTCTTCTTCTGGTTCTTCTTCCACCTAAGGGCAACATTCACGAATGGATCTATTGGGTCTATTTTCATTTTGACCATTTAAATGGGTAAGATCGCCAGGCATGGTGGCGTATGCCTGTAATCCTAGTACTTGAGAGGCTGAGACCGGAGGATCCGGGTTCGTGGCCAGCCTCAGCTACTTAGTGAGACCCTGTTTCAAAATAAAGAATAAAAAATAGGGCTGGGGGTGTAGCTCAGAGGTATAGAATGCCCCTGGGGTCAATCCCCAGTACCGCCAAAAATAAATAAATAAAAAATGCATAAGATCATAATGAATGTCACTCCTGTTTACTCAGAACCACTGAGTAAATCCTGTAATAAGTCAAAGGGGGGTTGATGAAAAGATGATATAAAAAGTGGATTTTCCATTAATTTTGGGTGCAATATACATTCAATGAATTATTTCTATATGTATATTCAATGAATTCTTTCAAAAGGTAGAAATGAGGTAAATGTCTCAAAGCTACTTCAATCTTGAGAAGCCTATTCTTTTTTTTTGGTACTGGGGATTGAACCAGTACCAAAGATAGAATGTCCCCTCTGAGCTACACCCCCAGTCCTTTTTATTTTTAATTTTGAAGCAGTCTCAAAGTTGCTAAGGCTGGCCTCAAACCTGTGATCCTTCTGTTTTAGCCTCCCAAGTACTGTGATTACTCTTTATTCGTGTATATTTTCTTGGTTGTACTAGGGTTTGAATCCAGGAGCACTCTACCCCCGAGGTCCAACATCAACCCTTTCTATCTTTTATGAAAGGATCTAAGCTGCCCAGGCTGGCCTTGAACTTGCAATTCCCCTCTCTTAGCTTCCCCTGTAGCTGGGATTACTAGTGTGTGCCAGGCCCCAGTGAGAAGCCTATGGTTAAAACCTGTGTGGGAGGGTTTGGGCACAAACCTTTGCTTCGGGGTCAATGTTTAAGCTGAGGCGAAGCATTCTTTCTATTCTATCTCCATATGCTTTAGTGTCTGGTAGAAGATATCCTGAACGAAGAGTTGCTGTTTCAAACAAAACCACAGCAAGATCCAAAACTGTCTTGTCATCTTCATCTTCCTGAGATGGAAGAAGTTACACTTGATTAATGTGTTCAATGAATAAAGAAGACAAGTCAGAGGATGGCTGCAACACTGCTTACCTTAATTCGCCGAAGCATGTCTTTGATCAGCGGATGTCTGGGATTAATTTCAAATGTTTTCTTCTGACTGGCATAGTAACTGTTAAAGGACAAA
>PVJS01012026.1:16530-44698 GCA_004027185.1 Glis glis | reverse complement strand
TAGGGTAAACAGAGTTACTAGCAGTGTCTAGAGGGTAGAGGTCAGGGATTCTGCTAAACATCCTACAGATGCACAGAACAGCTCCCTATCCCCCCCCCCACACACACACACAACAAAGGACCATCCCAACCTAAATGTCATTGTGCTGAGTATGAGAAACCTTTAACTTTCTGGGCTCATGGAAGGATGCTAGATATTACAATTGAATATTAAATTGCTTCTTCTTATGCATGGAAATTGTGCTAAAATTTAAATTCCTGGCATTGAATTGAAGCAAATTTCACTGACTAACTCATTTGAGAATGATTTGTAAACATTACAGTTCTCGATTAGTTTTATCTTTTTTGAAAATATATATTTCCAAATAGAAAGTGCAGTGGCCTTCCGAACAATCCCTGTTTCAAAGGTGATTGGAGGTGGCCTTTATGATTTAGCCATTTGAGGAAGGCGTGAGAGTCAGAGGCTGAGCTAACGCTGTCTCTACCATCTATAATGAAACTCCTTCCCATAGACCCCTTCTCCTGTGTCCTCCCCCAGAAAAGACAAGAAACTCGTTGCTAAGATTTCACTTGCCTAAAATTCAGTGTAAAGATGTTTCTCCTCTGAATTCACCCTGAGTGTGATTCCTATTCCATGGGCAGGATTTCCCCAATGGCTGCCAAAGTGGAGAATAAAACATTCAAAAGTACAAGGAACAAGGTCTAGATCCCATTTGTTGTTTGGTTTTCTTTGCCTTTCATGCCCACAGAATATGGCTTTGCCCATCTGAGAAAGTCATTAGTGAGAGAGGCACTTCCTTGAAAGTGGGACATGTTTGCTGTTTTTGGAAAATATCAGCCTGGAAGAGATCAAATTCAGTAGAGGGCAAAACTGCCCAAGTAAAATCACATGCTCCTTTGATGTTAGAGGCCCTTGGTAAGCATTTGGCACTGGTCCTCCCCCATGCCCACCTTGATTCCCATGGGTTAACCAGTATGGCCCTTGGAGGTCTATAGAGGACCTGAGTTTGTTACTGGAATGTATTAAATGTGGATGCTGAGCCAGGAGCTGTGCAAAGACTTTAGAGACATTGATTTTAGAGGAATTTTAGAAGCTGCAACTAGGTTCATGTTAAAACAACGAAAAATGGTTTATGTAGATTCTTGTTTAAATTCACAATTAGCCCAAATGTGGATTAACAGCAAACTTTTAAAAATGTCAACATACTGTTGGAGTTACTGTCTTATTTGTATATAATCCATCAGCCGGCTCCCTTCTTCAGTCTGGGACTTCCTTGGAGGGAGGCCTTCTAAAGGCAAGCGAGTTATCTGTATCTATTTATACTAATAGCTAGAGGAGTTCCTGGTTTATGGTAGATTCTCATAGATTCCTGTTGAATTATATTTTATTCCCAACATGGGTGAATGTTTCCCATGATCCCTGGAACACCCTAGGAACTAGAATATTTATATTATGCTTCCATTGAACATATCTACAATATACCAGGACTAACAGCTATGCTGTAAGGTGGATGTGCCAAAACATAAATGAACTAACTGCAGGCACAGTGCCTTCACATAGCACTTGGTGAACAGTGAGGGCTCCCATAATGTTTGCTAGCATGGCACTGGTACAGGGAAGGGCCTTTAAAATGCAGAAGCTATATGTTTGCACAGGGATCCAGCCAAGATTTGTTGGCAGTGTCTCTGCTCTTAGAAGCACTCTGAGTTACAGTGTGATGTCCGCTGGGGAACCTTCTACTTCCCTGAGCTATGTGTGTTCCATGAATATGACGGGTCAGGACCTTGGCTGGGATGAGACCTTTAGAAGGTGGACACCTGAGCTTTCTTAATCAGTAGATGCAAGATAAACAACCCATAACTGAAGGGTGGATGCCCAGAGACTGGAAAGCAATAGTGAATATATATATTTTAAATTGCCTGTTTTAAAATGGGGAGAAGAGCTAGTGCACGACCTCTCAACTTTCTATGAGTAACTATGTGACATTTGGACTTTGCTTCAATGAGATCCCTATTTGAGGCTTCAACTGAGTCCCCAAAGGTATAGTAGCACACTTTGGCCTTTGCTTCTTATCTTCTATCCTTCTTTTTATTTTATTTGTATGTTTATCATGTTACTATCTTATTTGCTGGGGCAAGACACCATCCCTCCATCCCTACCTTGGATGAACCATCTGGGAAAGATTGATATTACTTACTGGTATGATGTGATAATGACCATAATAATAGCAATGAAAATAATAGCTAACATTTGTTGAGTCCCTACCATATGTCAGGCACTGTGGAATAGCCCTTTGCAGTTGGACTTCTCAGATCAAGGTCTTAGGCATACTAGACTGATGGCTGTTTCCAAAGTTAGAGGCCACATCTCCTTATCCTATGCCTATAAGGGAACTACAAGTGAGATCGAAAACCAACAATGCAGCCAGCATTTCCTTAAGTACTTCCTCCTATGCAATCCATTTCAAATAAGTTATTTGAATCATAAAGATTTGGCAAGACCAAGAACAGGTCCATCTAAACCTCATAATTAGAACAACAAAGGAATGAATACATCATGGCACACTCATTAAATATTTACTTAGCATATATTATGTGCGAGACACTGATCTAGCCACAGACCTATGCTGAAAACAAGGTGCAAGACAGTCCAGCCCTCAAGAGCTGACATCCCAATAAGGAAAAAAAAAATATATATATATGTGTGTGTGTGTGTGTGTGTGTGTGTGTGTGTGTGTGAGAGAGAGAGAGAGAGAGAGAGAGAGAATACATAAATGAGATTATTTCAGATAGTAAGTCCTGGAAAGAAAATAAAACAGAGTCATGTTAGGAAAGGCACTAGAGGTAGTGGAGCTGGGCAGAGCCAGTCAAGAAGGAGGACCAGAGGCCTCACCAGGGAGATAATACTCCAGTGGAAGGAACCAGCCTTGCCAAGATCAGATGGAAGATCATTCCAGAAGGAGAGATAGGTAAACACAGAGGCCCAGAGTCATGAGAGTTTTGGTGTTTGAGAAACACAAAGAAGATCAGTGTAGCTCAAGTGTATTAAGTGGACAGTATCAGAGAATGGGGACAGAGAAGGTCAACAGAGGACTAGACACAGGCCCTTGGAGGCCATACTAAGGAGCTGAAAAAAGTCATTGCAAGGTCTAAATAAGGACTATGTCATGGCCCTATTTACACTTTAAATAGCTCACCCAGGATGCAATGTGGCTGCCATCCCAGATGGTCAAATAGAATTAACATTCACCATTCTAAGGACCAGTCTTCATTCATTTTCCTCACAAACACTAATTGTGGATGTGCATTTTGCCAAATCTTGAGGATACAATGCTGAATAAAATATTCAGAGACCCTGCCTACAAAATACTCCCAAAAGTCTCCCAGGGTCTATAATCCCACAAGTAGATAATTCATTACTGGGTCCCTCCATGGTGGGAGAGGAACGAGATTCAGTAGCTATTGAAGTCATAGCCAAGAGTAGAGTGACAGAGGCTTCTGGGGAGAAAGGACATCCCAATGAAGACTCAGTGGTTACCAGGAGTCACCAGTGTGAACCGAGGAAGTTAGGGCCCCAAACATCTATGACAACCGAAGTGTTATTTCCAAAGTCTAGAACAAAGAAAGAAGATATCTTACTGGGGACAGAGACCATGGTCCAGCAGAACAGGAGCAGAGTTAGGAGTGGTCAGAGAGTGGCTTGAGAGGGGGCTGGCCACACTCGGAGGGCGCTGTGAGCCAGGAGGCAGGTGTAAATGACTAGAGCAGCCACCTGCAAAGCGGGACCCTCACAGATCCTCACTCACCAAGGCCAAAGGCAGCTGGCAGGAGAGAACTCGGGCACACAAGAAGACAACATCAAAGGTTTCTGTGGCTGTGTGGATGCTCTAGCATCCCAGGTGTTGTCCTGGTTGCAGCCTCAGCCCACCTTCCAGCACTTTCTTCCAGGCCCTCTGGCTCCCTGGCTGGTATGGAGACGCTGCTCCTACCTCTTGGGAGCCTGCTGGTATTTGCTCCAGGATACTGAAATGAGGTGGCTTTCTGTCAAGTGCCCAGGTGGAGAAGGAGGAGGAGCTGGCTGCTGCTGCTTCCCAAGCTACAGGAGAGTGGTTTGTACAACTCAGTGGGCCACACCCCATCAGCCTCCTCTAACCAGCAGCACCCTGCATTGCCAGGTGTGTGTGAGGGCAAGCTGTAGCCCAGAGAACAGGCGAACCAGCCACGGGCTCAAAACAGAGCAGGCTGGACATGGTGGTGTACACCTGTAATTCTAGTACTTGGGAGGCTAAAACAGGAGGATGGCAGGTTCGAGGCCAGCCTGGGCAACTTAGTAAGGCTCTCAACAACTTAGGGAGACCCTGTTTCAAAGTAAAAATAAATTAAATGGGGCTAGGGGTATAGCTCGGAGAGAGAATGCCCCTGAGTACAATCCCCAGTACAAAAAAAAAGAAAATAAATAAGAACTGAAAGCAGGCAGAATTAGGATCACTGAGAATGATATTCTTAAAAAGAGTAAGGGCATGTGCTCCTTGCAAATCCATGTAGCTTTTCACCACTGATGAAAGTAGGAGTAGACAGCTAGTAAGACTGGCATCAGAGCCATTAGGTCCAAGTTCTAATCCAGACTCTGCCACATCCCTGCTCTATGATATTGGGCAAGTTGCTTAATCTCTCTGTCCCTCGGTTCCTTCATCTGTACATTGAAGACAAAACGGTATCTAATATGAGGTTCGCATGAGGACTACGAAAGTTAATCAGTGTAAGGTCCTTAAACCAGTACATGAAAATGTGTTCATTAAGTTTTACTTATTGTTACTGAGTATGCTGTGACAAGCTTTGGGGACTAAGAAATGAGAGAGAGAGAGAGAGAGAGAGAGAGAGAGAGAGAGAGAATGAGAGAGAATTTATTGATCACCTACTGCATGTCAGGTACTTTGTATGTATTAACTGTGAAGTCATAGAAAACATGCCTATTTATTTTTGATAGTCTGATAAGGCAGAGAGTGATTCTCCTAAAAAATAATAGAGTGATACAAATACAAGGGAGTCATGTCAGTAATGACCTCTGCATGAAGGATGAGGCTGCAAATAATTCTGACTGGAGAGGGGGGCGAGGCGAGGTGTATAAAGGTACCGAGCCTGCAGTACAAAGATACTTGCTTATAATTTGACAGCTATTCTCCTTTACTCGTCCCTTAATTCTTTCCCCTAGCTTCGCCCTCCTCCTTTCCTGATACTGCTTCTGGCTGTTATCTAAATTTACGTTTAGATGTTTAGATTTCTTCTTGGGGCTCAGGATATGGGAGCCAATGAAAATGTAGCTTCTAACCCTGTAGGACAATGCTGAGCAGAAAGAGTGCAGGTGGTGGATCCCGGACCCACCTTCCAGGTGTGTGGATTTAGGCAATTTGCTTAGCCCCTTCACCATGGTCCTTGTCCTTGGAGAGTGGAACATGGCCATATGTATTTTATATGGCTGTTAAAAGAATCGATGCTACATGCAAAGCATATAGCACCCTAATGCCCAGTGATGGCATTTCACTTTCTTCATTGACTTGTTCACTGATTAATGTCCAGGAGTGCTCTAGGTACTAAACACGGTGCTAGCCATGCCAGTGATGCCCTCTAAGCAGAGAATTCCCAGGGAGCTATGTCAGGTGACACTATTTCTTCCTGTCTAATGGAACCTGGAGAATGCACCTGCCCCAGGTGCAACCAAGCCTTGCTGTGGCTCAGGACCACTGAGAAACCAGGTGCAAGAAATTCCAAATAAAGCCAGACGTGGTGGTGCATCCTTGTAATCCCAGTACTTGGGAGGCTTAGACAGGAGGATTATAGTTTTGCCACCAGCCTCAGCTACTTAGTGAGGCTCTCAGCAACTTAGTGAGACCCTGTTTCAAAATAAAAAATAAAGAAGGGCTGGAGGTGTAGCTCAGAGGTAGAATGTCATTGGGTTTAATCCCAGTAAAGAAAGACAGAAAGAGAGAGAGAGAGAGAGAGAGAGAGAGAGAGAGGCAAATAGTAAGAGAGAAGCTCATGCAACTCTTTCTACTATAAAGCTGAATTGCAAAATGGATGAGCAACCAGGGATCAGGAGCAGGAACAAAGGTGGAAGCACGTGAGAGTCAAAGCCATGAGTTAGGAGAGATGCTACAGCAGCAAGCAGAGAGGCCAGCCAGGAGGCGGGAGAGAACCCAGCAGACAGTGGGGGAGCAGATTTCAGAGAGAGTCCTGCAGTGAGGATCAACAGCCTCTTGTTGCTAGGATCATCGATGCTGGGTTCCACAATGCCCCTGTAAGACAGGAGCCACGAAGCCTAACTCCACCATGGTCCCTGCCCTTCCCTTCCTGAGGCCTGGATACCCATTGTCCCCTGGAGTCCAGGAGGCCCAGCCACATGCTAAGATGCCTGGCTCAAACATCCCCATTTGTAGTCTTAGAGCAATGGTTCTCACTTAGGGGTGGTTTTGCTCCCAGGGTATATTGAGCAATGTCTGGAGACAGTCTGGGCTGTCATAACCGGCATCTAGTGGGTAGAGGTCATGGATATTGGAAACCATCTTTCCATGAACTGGATGGATCCTGTGGCAAAGATCTATCCAGCTTGACGTGGCAATAGCAGCGAGGTTGAGAAATCCTGTCTTAAGAGTCAAATTCACATTACTAGAAGCAACCGCAGCAACTCTGTGCTTCTTAAAACATACAGAATCCAAGAAATGCACTATTTTTAATTACTGCCATATATTAGTTCTTGAGGGTATTTGGGGGTATGATACATTTGCATCCTCATTGCTTGGGGCCTGGTGCAGAGCTGGTGTTTAATACAGTGGATCTGCTTATAATTGAAGTTAAGGTCTAGCATACAGTTTAAGTTATACAGACAACAGCACCCTTGGAAATCACTCCAGTCACACAGAGCACTTTGTATATGCAATGTGCATGGCTTGTATATTGGTAAAGGACTTGGCTTGTGCTGGGTTTTAGGTCTAAAAATTCAAAGTTTAAAGTGCTGAATGCCCCTCCGTGGATTGAGAAGTTTCACATGACAAGCTGTACTTGGAAACATGGGATTCTCTCCTGCAAAGATCACTGAATGAAAGGGCTAGGGAAAGTGGTATGTGACCTATTTCTACATATGTAAAATGCAGATAGTAACTACCCACTGCAAAAGGCATCGTCTCGATTAAGTGACTCAGGTGGCAAGAGGATGTTTTGTGTTCTCCCAAGCTAGCCATGTGCTATCTTGTAATGGTGATACCAATAACTCTAAAATCCAAACTAGAGTTCAGATCCAGTGTGATCTTATGGAAAAATGAAAGAGTAATGACTTTGGCATGCTATTCTAGGGAATCCCTGCAGCTCGTCACAAAGACTCTGGGAAAGTTAACCAAGATGAAACTTCTCACATCCAGAAGGAAAGAACTCTTGGATTATGAGAAAAGAAGTTCTTTTGTGAGTTATCTGTGGGATAAAGACTCTAAAGAGAAAGAGGCATTTGGAAACCA
Source organism: Glis glis (assembly GCA_004027185.1). Taxonomy (NCBI): domain Eukaryota; kingdom Metazoa; phylum Chordata; class Mammalia; order Rodentia; family Gliridae; genus Glis; species Glis glis. The sequence goes on along the minus strand of PVJS01012026.1, from coordinate 37,194 downwards.
TAGATTCAAAGAAGGAAAATAGAGGGAGATTGTTTCATAAGATTTTATCTCAGAGCAGTAACTTGACTGATCAATTTGAAGGAAGTTTTTTATATATCTTTCACTGGTGCATTATAATTATATATCATAGTGAGAGTTGAAGTGACACAAACATATATGCACAGAGAACCTAGTACATTTCCTTCTGCATCCCACTCCGATCCATACCTCCTCCCTGTACATGTTAATGAGGTTGGTAGTAATACCTTCATGTATGAACATGGCATTATTTGATCTGTTTCCTTCCTCAATCCTCCTTTTTCCCCTCCTCATCTACCTCCCCAATCCCATTCCACTATTCTACTGGCCTTTCATTTATTGAAGTCCCTTTTGTTTCTTCTTATCTCTCTTCCACATATGAGAGAAAAATACAACTAGCATAAAAACCAACTTATAGAGAAGATCCAAGATGGTGGTGGAATAGAAGCCCCTAAACGAGCCTGTCTCAAAATCACCTCGGGGGCTCAGAAATGAACATTGCACATCCATAGAAGAACCAAAACCCAATATCCAGTAACCTGAGTATGACTACACAGACAGAGTATACAAGCGACAGAAACCCACAAAAAACTGCAATCCCATGTATAGTTCCCTCCCCCTCTACCAGCAAATCAGAGGAACTGAAGGAGAATTCTGTGAGTGGTGGGGCCATCCCAACAGCAGATTGTGAATACCCTTCAAAGGATGCCCTATAGTGGGCTCCTGCCAGAGCCGTGCACCTCCCACCCACTGCAATACAAGCCTGCGTGATCCCCAACACCCGCGCCTCGGACCCCTGCACCCTCCAGCACCACCACCTGGGACCTCACGGCCATCCACACCGTGCCTCAGACCCCATGAGCCCCTGGTGCTGCCACCCGAGACCCCGCGGCCATCAGCGCCAGCCTTGGACCCTGCGCGACCCTCTGTGCTCCTCCCTTGGGCCTGCGCACAATTTTCTGCACCGTGCCTCAGTGCCTGTGCACCCCCAGACACCGCCACCTGAGATCCGGAGCCTGTGCCCCCTTCGGACCCATGTGAGCCTCAGTGCTGCACATCAGAGCCCGGGCACCCTCCAGCGATGCCACCCGAGACCCAGAGCCTATGCGCATCCCTTGAGGCCTGTGCAATCCCCAACACTTACGCTTCAGAGACCAGGAACCTTCCAGCACTGACACCCAAGCCTTGGAGCCCACACCCAACACCATGCCTCAAAGTGTGCCTCAACGTGCCACCACCCGAGCTCCAGAGCCTGCGTACCTCCCCCCCACACACACACACACCGCGCCCCAGGCAACCAGACGGGAGGGAACCACAGCTTGTAGCATACTGACCCAATTGGGTCTACAGGGACCATCAAGAGGTCTTATACGCAGAAAGGAAGATGATGCAGAGGCAACAGAAACACAAAATTGAAAACACCAAAAACATGAGAATGAAGAACACTGAGGAAACAAGAAACACAATGCATCAACAAGTGAGATTACTGATACTGACCTGCAGGAAATGCAAGACAGAGAATTCCAAATTTTGATCTTCAGAATGATGAAAGGCCTCAAAGAAAGCATAGAGGAGATGAAGGAGGAAATTGAGGCTCTAAGAAAGAATCAGAAAGAAACTCTGTATGAAATGAAGGAGTCAATAAACGAATTAAAAACTGCAATAGAAACTAACTGTAACAGGCTCGACCACATGGGAAACAGGGTATCACTCCTGGAAGATAGTTCATTCAAAACTGAAAACACAGTCAATGATATACAGAACATATATCTTATCTATATGATAATTATATCAACTATAGGCAACAACACACTCTGGCCATCCAAGAAATACAGAGCAATACAAAACGTCCTAATCTAAGGATAAAAGGCATTGAAAAAGGTTTAGAAGCACAGACCAAGGGTATCAGAAACCTCTTTAAAGAAATAATTTTGGAGAATTGTCCGAATAGAGAAAAAGATTTGGACTTTCACATACAGGAGACATATAGAAAACCGTTAAGATAGGACCAAAGAAGGACCTCCCCACACCATGTAATAATTAAAATGGCTAACATAGAAGCCAAAGACAGAATCTTAAAAGCAGCAAGAACAAAAGAATGGGTGACATACAGGGGCAAAACAATGAAAATCACCCCAGACTTCTCAACCCAAGTCAGGAATGCCAGGAGGGATTGGTATGAAGTACTCCAGACCCTGGAAGAAAACAACTTCTAACCAAGACTGATATATCCAGCAATGCTATCATTTAAAATTGATGGAGAAATAAAAATATTCCATGATAAGCAAACAATTAAAGAATTCTTGAGGAACAAGCCAAGACTAGAGAAAATCCTAAAAGAAATAAATCACAAAGAAGGAAAAATAAGCAATTTTCAGAACCACAGGAGAGGCGAACTCCACCAGGTAAGCAACTAAACAAGGAGATTTGTCACTATAGCAAACAGAAAATAGAACTCAAAATGGTAGGAAACAAAAATGATATCTCAATAATAACATTGAATGTCAAAGGACTCAACTCCCCAATTAAAAGGCATAGACTGGCAATGTGGATTAAAAAGCATAACCCAACTATATGCTGCTTACAAGAAACTCACCTTCTAGCCAAAGATACTCATACGCTAAAGGTGAAAGGATGGAAAAAGATTTACCATGCAAATGGAGATTGAAAACCAGTAGGGGTAGCAACGCTTATATCTGAAAAAACAGACTTTAAACTAAAACACATCAGAAGAAACAAAGCAGGTCATTTCTTACTAATAAAAGGAACAATCCAACAAGAAGATATTATGATAGTAAACATGTATGCCCCAAATGTGGGCGCACCCACATTCATAAAACAAAGTCTTCGGGACATCAGGTCCCAAATACACCCAAACACAATAATATAGGGAGTCTTCAACACACTACTCACGCCAGTAGATCGTTCCTCCAGACAAAAGATGAATAAAGATTCTTCAGACCTAAAGAAAACTATAGCCGGGCGTGGTGGCGCATGCTTGTAATCCCAGTACTTTGGGAGGCGGAGACCGGAGGATCCGGGTTCATGGCCAGCCTCAGTTCTCTCTCTCTCTTTCTCCCTGTCTTTCTCTCTCTCTACTTAGTGAGGCCCTCCGCAACTTTGTGAGACCCAGTTTCAAAATAAAAGTATAAAAAAATAGGGCCGGGGGTTTGGCGCAGAGGTAGAACGCCCCTGGGTTCAATCCCCGGTACAGAAAAAAAAAAGAAAACTATAGACCACCACCGTATGGATCTAATAGACACATACAGATTACTTCAACCAGCAACACCTGCTGCCCACAGAACATTCTCCAAAATAGACCACATCCTGGGTCACAAAGCAAGCACCAGCAAATTCAAAAGACATGATATAATTCCCTGCATCTTCTCAGATCACAATGGAATGAAACTGGAAATTAACAACAAGAAGACCAAAAGTAATCACATAAGCACATGGAGACTGAATGATACACTTCTGAACGAGGACTAGATCAGAAAAGAAATAAGGGGAGAAATAAAAAAAATCCTGGAATTAAACGAAAATAGGGACATGATGTACCAAAATCTATGGGACACTTTGAAGGTGATGTTAAGATGAAAATTTATAGTGCTGAGTGCCCATATAAGAAAAAAAGAAAGCCTCCAAATAAACAACCTAATGACACACCTCAAGGATCTTGAAAAACAGGAACTGTCGAATCCCAAAGCCAGTAGAAGGCAGGAGATAACTAAAATCAGAGCAGAAATTAATGAACTAGAGAATAAAAAACAATACAAAGAATCAACGAAACAAGAAGCTGGTTCTTTGAAAAGATTAACAAGATTGACAAACCACTAGTTAACCTAACCAAAAGAAGGAGAGAATCAACCCGAATTACCAAAATCAGACATGAAAAAGGGGGCATCACCACAGATAGTGGAGAAATCCAGAGGATCATAAGAAACTACTTTGAAAACTTATATTCCAATAAAATGGAAAACCTGGAAGAAATTGACAGATTTCTAGACACATACAACCTACCTAAATTGAACGAAGAGGATATGAAAACCTGAATTAACCAATAGCAAGCAATAAAAAGCAATAGAAACAGCAATAAAAAGTTTGCCATCAAAGAAAAGCCCAGGTCCAGATGGCTTTCCAGCCGAATTTTACAAAACCTTTGCAAAAGAACTAAAACCAATACTTCACAAGCTATTCTGTGCAATTGAAAAAGATGGAATTCTTACAAATTCCTTTTATGAGGCCAACATCACATTAATACCAAAGCCAAATAAGGATACCTCAAGAAAAGAAAATTACAGACCAATATCATTAATGAACATAGACGCAAAAATTCTAAATAAAACACTAGCTATGCGCATTCAAAACCATACTGAGAAAATTGCACACCAAGACCAAGTTGGTTTCACCCCAGGAAAACAAGGTTGGTTCAACATATGCAAAACAATACATGTTATTCACCACATAAATCGAACTAAAAACAAGAATCACATGATCATGTCAATAGATGCGCAAAAAGTGTTTGACAAAATTCAACACCCATTCATTTTAAGAACTCTACAGAAAATCGGAATAGAAGGAACATACCTCAACATCTTTAAGTCAATATATTAAAAACCCAAGGCCAACATCCTATTGAACAGGAGAAAATTGCCAGAATTCCCCCTAAAATCAGAAACAAGACAAGGATGCCCACTATCACCACTCCTTTTCAATATAGTCCTTGAAACTCTTGCCAGAGCAATAAGACAGGAGAAGGATATCAAAGGAATTCAAATAGGAAAGAAGAATTAAAATTATCTTTATTTGCAGATGATATGCTCCTATACCTAAAAGACCCAAAGAACTCAACCAAAAGTCTACTAGAGCTGATTAACAAATTCAGCAAAGTAGCAGATACAAGATCAACCTAAGAAAATCGGTAGCTTTCATATATGCCAACCATGAATCCACTGAGAAAGAAATCCGGAAAACAATTCCATTTACAATAACTTCAAAACCAATCAAATACTTAAGAATAAACTTAACCAAAGAGGTAAAAGACCTCTACAATGAAAACTATAGAACACTGAAGAAAGAAATCGAAGAAGATCTTAGAAGATGCAAAGATCTCCCCTGCTCTTGGATAGGCAGAGTAAATATTATCAAAATGGCCATTCTGCCAAAAAAAAAAAAACACTAACATCATTTTTCACAGATCTAGAAAAATCAGTCATTAATTTCATATGGAGAAACAAAAGACCCAGAATAGCCAAAGCAATTCTCAGCAATAAGAACCATGCAGGAGGAATCACAATTCCTGACTTCAAATTTTACTATAGAGCTATAGTAATAAAATCAGCATGGTATTGGCACAAAAACAGACACGTAGACCAGTGGAACTGAATAGAAGATGCAGAAACAAGTCCACAAACTTATAGCCAATTGATTTTCGACAAAGGTGCCAAACACATACATTGGAGAAAGGACAGTCTTTGCAACAAATGGTGCTGGGAAAACTGGTTATCTACCTGTAGAAAAAATGGAACTAAATCCTTACCTCTTACCCTGCACAAGAGTCAACTCGAGATGGATCAAAGACCTGGAAGTTAGATCAGAGTCTGTGAAATTATTAGAAGAAGCCATAGGTCGAACACTCCATCATATAGGCACAGGTAGAAACTTCCTCAACAAGACCTCCAAAGCACAGGAAATTAAAACAAGAGTTAATAAGTGGGATAGCATTAAACTAAAAAGCCTGTGCTCATCAAAGGAAACCATCAAGAGCCTAAAGAGAAAGCCTACAGAATGGGAGAAGATCTTTGCAAGCTATCCCCCTGACAGAGGTCTAATATCTAGGATACACAAAGAACTTAAGAGACTTTACACTAAAAAAAAAACAAATAATCCAATCATGAAGTGGGCAACTGAAATGAATAGACACTTCATGAAAGAAGAGATACAAATGGCCAATAGATACATGAAAAAATGTTCAACATCATTAGCAATCAGGGAGATGCAAATCAAAAGTACTCTAAGATATCATCTAACCCCAATTAGAATGGCAATCATTAAGAAGTCAAACAACAACAAATGTTGGTGAGAATGTGGGGAAATAGGGACTCTTCTACACTGTTGGTGGGATTGCAAACTAGTTCAACCACTATAGAGATCAGTGTGGAGATTCCTCAGAAAACTGGGAATGGATCCACCATATGATCTGGCTATACCACTATTGGGTATCATACCAAAGGGATTGAAACTAGAAAACTGCAGCAATATATGCATACCCATGTTCATAGCAGCACAATTCACAGTGGCCAAATTATGGAACCAATTTAGGTGTCCATCAACAGATGAGTGGATTACCAAATTATGGGAAATACACACAATGAAATTCTACTCAGCAATAAAAAAAGAACAAAATAATATCATTTACAAGAAAATTGAAGGACCTGGAGAACATTATGTTAAGTGAGATTAGCCAATCACAAAAAGAGAAGGGTCATATGTTTTCATTAATATGCACAACCTAGGGAGTAGTGGGGACACAAAAGGGACTCCAGACGATAGTGGAGAACCCTTAGTGGAGCAAGGGAAGTGGTCTAAGGGAAGGGGAAGGGCAAGAAAGAAATGAATAAATGGAATTACTATCATAAACAATGTGCACATATGAGAATATACCAAGGTCATTCTCGGTACTCCATGTGTGGGGGGTAGGCGGGGGGACACTAAGATCTGTGTGCCTGTATGTTAATATCAAATTGATATTCATTGTCATGTGAGACTACAATGCACCAATAAAATCATGTTTAAAAAAATAAACCAACTTATACCACTCCTCAGTATTTTTCCAAAAGAATTAAAATTAGAATACTGTAGTGGTACATGTATATCCATGTTTATAGCAGCACAATTCACAAAGCCAAATTATGGAACTATCGCAGATGTCCCTCAACAGACAAATGGATAAAGAAAATGTGGTATATATACACACAATGGAATTTTACTCAGCCATAAAGAAGAATAAACTTATATCATTTGCAGGAAAATGGAGGGAACTAGAGAATATTATGCTAAGCGAGACCTAGAGGAAATATCTTTTAAAGTACAGATACCAGGAAACAGATCGGAAGGAACTAAACTTTCAGACCAGTTAATAACAATTAAAATTATAATTAAAATTGAATATAGAAATCTCTTTGTACCTATCATTTATTCAGTGTTCATAAGGTTTCAGGAGCCAGATTAATTGCTTTGCATTTATTACATCATTTAATACTAAGAACACTAGGGGCTCTCTCTTTGGATTTAAGTGGTCCCATAACCAGTTAGCAGTAGAGTTGGGGCATAGAACCAAACCTTTCCAGTTCAAACTCTTTTTATTTGTTAAGACAAAGACAGGATCTTTATCCTAACCCAAGATTTCTCCTGCCCATAGCCCAGAAAACTTGATGCGAAATCCACTTATCTCGGTGTGTCTGCTCGGCCATCTCTGCAAAGAGGAGAAACACTTTTGCTATTGCTAAATGATTGGGAAGAAGTGAAAAGCACCCTCCAGTATTCCCAGCAGTCTGGGCGGCAGAGCACTCCCTGCACATATGCACATGGTAGAGTTCTGCAGCAGTCCATCATCCACCCAACACTCAGACCCCAGCCACTGTCACAGTCAGGTCGGCTTTGTGAATGACGCATGGAGCTCGATTCCAGTAGGGATGGCTAGATGTGGTGAAAACAAGGGCAAGTACAGAATCAAAAAACACATCTATTTTCCAATGTCATAATTAGCTAAAACTAGCCCTAAAGGACTTTCTTTTTCTGGAGATTCCTGCTCTTTGTGAGAAACAGCCATGAGTTCTTCTCAGCCAGTAAGAGAATGGCACATCAGGAGAAAGGTAATGAACCCTTCATTTGTAATCAAGACTTGAGTTTTCCCTGCACCTTTCCAGATATGACCTCCAACCCCAAGTTGCCAAGCTCACTGCTCCTAACCTCCTTCCAGTGGACGGTCATGCCACCTGCTTCCACATCCAGAAAATCCAGCTTTAGATCACATTCCATACCTCTGTGCAGATCTATACAAAATTACCTTTCCAAATGACCTGGGATTAATGTTAAGACTCTTCAATGGCTGATACTTGCACTAAGACGTAGACCCAAAAATTAGTTTCTATAATTTCCTGGAACTTACACAGTTAGGATGTTTATTTTATCTTATTCTACTCTATTATTAAAATATAGTATATCATAAATAATGATACATTAAAACATATCTTTTAGTATATCATATTATTAAAATTATATTGCTGAAAATGATGTTGTTTTAAAGATTTCTAGGTTTTAGAAGGGTTGACAAATGATGATCCATAGGCTAAAGCCAACTGGCCATTTGTTTTGTAAATAAAGTTTTATTGGAACACAAGTAGACAGATATTCATTTGCATAGAGTCTGTGGTTCTTTGTGCACTACAGTGGCAGAGTTGAGTAGCTGTAACAGAGGCCATGTAGTCCACTAAGCCTAAAATATTTATGAGCTAGTCCTTTACAGAAAAACTTTGCCAATACCTGCCTCAGAATAACACAGCAAGCAACTGCTATATTGGGACTGAGCTTGCTCCTCATTAAATGAGAGGATTTGACTGGGTGATAACTGAAACTGAGATTACTTTTCTATCCTCTGATTATTTGATCAAATATAAATTTGGGGTTTGTCTTGCATGCTTTACAATGGTTTATGTATTCCTTAACTTCTCTGAGGCTTTTGTAGGAAGAATGGTACCTTTTAGGATATACTGCTTTTGTATATACACCCATCAGGACAATAACCTCTGAGCATTAAACACTCTGTCAACCTCCAATTCCCTGACTCATCTCATGCCTACTTCTTGCTACCCACTCTGCCACCAGATCCATAAATCCTTGTGATGATCAATCCAGATTGTCAACTTGACTGTATTGTGAGACTTTAGGTGTGCTGATGAGACGATCGGCTTATGTAACAGCAGATTGAAGGGGAGTCCTGCCCTGAATGTAGGCAGCACTGTTCTGACAGGCGCAGGACCTGGATAAAAAGGAGAAAGCCGTGTGAATGCATGTGTGATTCTTCCTGAGAAAAGCACGTCTGCTTTCACCTGGGATATCAGTCTTCAGCTCTTTGAACTGGACTTTCACCACCTTTCTAGGAGAGTTTCCTGACCTTTCCATCTTGGACCGGGGCTGCATTATCGATCACTCCTATTCTGAGACTTCTGCTCTTAGACTATTCGACCAGCTGCTGCTTCCTCTGGCTCTCCACATTCAGGCAGCCACTCGGAACTACATTGCTTTGGCATGCAAGTTGATTTGATAAATCCCCTTTTACCATATACACATCCTATGAGTTCTGTTATTCTAGTGAACCCTGACTAATATGGTCCTGATAGCCTGAGAAGTATCAGGTGTTTCACAACATGTTTACCTCATCAATAACTTCGGACTGAGTGTGTTCCCCCCAGATCCACACATTGGAATCTTAATTCCCCAGTGTGGCAGTGTTGGGAGGTAGGGCCTAGTGGGATGTGCTGGGGTCATAGGGGTGGGGTCCCCATGAATGGATTGATGCTTTATTGTGGACGTGAGCAAATTCTCGCTCTTGCGGGACTGGATTGATTAGCTGGAGAGCAAGTCTCTGTTAAGCAAGTCCGCTCCACACGTTCTCTCTCACTCGCACACACTGGCTTGTCCTTCTGCCTTCCACCAGGAGTTGAGACAGCACAATACTCTCACCAGAAGCCAAGCAGATGTTCACACCATGCCCTGGGACTCCCTGGCCTCCAGAACTGTGAGCTAACATGAACCCATTTTCTTTTTGTAAATGATCCAGTCTCAGGCTCAGGTATTCTGTTAGAGCAGCAGAAAACGGACTAAGACAGTGTGAAGTTGTGCAGAACAGGAGCAAAGGCAGTGTGTGCAGCGTGAATGGAAGGGCCCGCTCCATGCCTGTGCCTTGCCGCCACCCTGAGTCTTCTCTGGGCCGTGCTGCCAGCTTTGCATCTCTCCTCTTTCTTGGTGGCCTGTACTCTGGTCTTCTCCAGCCATTATACCAATGTATGGTGGTATGTAATGTGTGCATTGGTCTTTGAACGGGTCCCTCTGACCTCTGGCTTGACCTTGATCTTGACACATGTACTTAACACAGCTTCCTCTGGCTAGGCCTGTGTCCACTGCAGCTCTGGCTCTGGTTGGCATGGGGTAAGCCGTCCAGAGGTGCCGACAGGCTACAGTTTAGTCCTTGATGTCAAGATATGAAGAGTACACGTGTTCAAGTGTCCGTGTGAACCAAACACTTCTGCTGAACTCTGTGACTCCCTTCCATCTTCAAAAAGAGAGAGAGAGAGAGAGAGAGAGAGAGAGAGAGAGAGAGAGCTGTGTTTGTTTAAAAGACATGTTTGAGAATAAGCATTTGGGGAAGGTTCTTTTAAGAAGTCTCAGTGGGACAAGGGTGACAAGACAGATAGAGGTGGACTTGTTAGAAGTTTGAAATGCCGGACCAAGGCATTCCTGAGACCTTTGGTGAACTTACATGATAGGCATTGAATATTAAACTTTTAGGTTATGAAAAAGCCCATCTGCATTATTTTAATGCTTTACTGCCAAAGTTATACAAGTATTGTTAGAGTGAATTTTAGAGACATACTGCATTATTTCAAACCCAGTCTCCATCTTTTCGTACCAGGTATAGAAATTTAGACAAGAGTACTGGACTTCATTATGCCTCAGTCTCCTATTTTTTTTTTTGGCACTAGGGATTGAATCCAGGGGCATTTTACCTCCAAGCTACACCCCTAGCCCTTTTTATTTTTTAATTTTGAAACAGCATCTCATTAAATTGCTGAGGCTGGCCTCAAACCTGTGATCCTCCTGTCTCAGCCTCCCAAATACTAGGATTACAGGTGTGCGCTGCCATGCCTGGCCAGAATTTCCTCATTTTTAAAGCAAAAATACTGATGATCATGCAGAGCATTAATTGCTACTATTTAGCCTTTACCATGTGCTAGTCTCTATGCTAGGTAGTTCATGTCATTACCTTTTCACGATGAGTAGAAATAAAGTAAGAATCAGTAGTATCTGTTTCATTGATATGGAAACAGCAGCACAGAACCTTTAAACAACTTGTCAAAGATCAGAAAGTGAAGAGCCGGGCGTGGTGGCGCACACTTGTAATCCCAGTACTTGGGAGACTGAGACAGGAGGATCCGGGTTCGCGGCCAGCCTCAGCTACTTAGTGAGGCACTCCGCAACTTAGTGAGACCCTGTTTCAAAATAAAGAATAAAAAAATAGGACCGGGGGTATAGCTCAGAGGTAGAATGCCCCTGGGCTCAATCCCCAGTACCGAAAAAAAAAAAAAGTCAGAAAGTGAAGAAACAGCAGAATCTACCAACCAGCAAATCCGGATCTGTCCCACTCCCAAGTCAGGCTTTTAAATATTGCTGTATGGCCTTGTTTTTTTTTTTTTAAGTGTTTGCAATGAAAGAATGAAAGTGATCCTGGAAAGGCTCATTCCTGGAAATCTGCGGCCTGAGACATAAATGCAGACGTGGAGGCAAGGGCCAAGACTGGTTTGTATTCCGTTTACATCCTTCTCTTGAAGAAATCAACCACATGTATCAAGCAAGCCAAACTGAGAAGCTGTGGAGATTTCTTGTCTGATTTTTAGATTTATAATGAGGCACTTATGATTATGTGTATTTTGCTAATCTCCTGTATCTTCCCTGTCCGTTTTCTGTTTTTCCTCTTTAATCTCTCGCTCCTTTTCCTTAGTGATTTCCGGCAATGCCCCTTTGCAGAATACCAGCTATTGCTTGATGCATGTTACATGAAGAAGAAAATTTAAATAGTCCTTGTTAACAGATTATCGTAAGAACACACACACACTATATGTAAAAAAAATTGAAGGAATCTTGTGGTTTAGTGACATAGAACTATCTATTACTCTTTTTGTCCCCACTCACCAAAAATGGGTTTTCTTTGGAAACATTTTGCTATTGGATGATATTGAGGGGCATCAATCAAACAATAGCCAAATCATGGAACCAACCTAGATGTCCATCAACAGATGAATGAATTCCAAAATTGTGGGATATATACACAATGGAATTCTACTCAGCAATAAAGAAGAACAAAATTATGTCATTTGAAGGAAAATGGATGGACCTGGAGAACATTATGTTAAGTGAGATGAGCCAGTCATAGAAAGTAAAGGGTCATATATTTTCTTTTATATGTGGAAGCTGGGGAGTAATTGGGATACAAGAGGGACTGTAGATAATGGAGGAGAAACCCAGTGGAGCGATGGTAGGGGTGGAGGAGAGGGTGGGGGAGAGGGAGAAATAATGAAGGAAAAACTTCCATTGACATTATATACTTATCTGAAATGATCAGTGCTAATCTTAATATCAGGTATGGGGAAGGGGAGGGAGTGGGGAGGGAGCCAGGGGAAGCTCACCAAGTGCTGTGTGCATGTAAGTCCTTATCACTCTGAACTACATTATGATGTGAGACTACAATGTACCAATAAGAGTATATAAAAAACTGTTAATTTACAAATGTAGAAAGTCCATTTTGACACTAATAGAGAAAAATGTGAGCATGAGTTACAACTTCTGTAGAATCATTTGGGCCAATTTGAAGGGGCTAAGTCTGGGAAAGAGAGCCCTGAGAAAGCTGTAGCTTTTGTTCTGTGTTTGGCTCGGTGCTGTGTTTTGTGTTTTTTTTGTTGTTGTTGTTGTTGTTGTTTGTGTGTGTGTGGTACTGGAGATGGAACCCAGGGGAATTCTACCTCTGAGCTACACCCTCAGCCTGGTTTTATTCTTTTTGAAAAAGGGTCTCACTAAGTTGCAGAGAGCTTCAGTAGTAGCTGAGGCTGGCCACGAACTTGCAATCTTCCTGTCTCAGCCTCCCAAGTACTGGGATTACAAGCGTGCTCCACCACGCCCAGCAGTGCTGTGTTTTACATTGGTTAATGTGATACCAACCCTTTGAGCTAGGTATTGTTATCATCCTCATTTTCCAGATGACCTGGTTTGAAGATGTGCTGCTGGTTCTTGGTGGAGCCGAGCAGTCTGATTCCAAGCTCACTCGCTCAGCCTGTGTGGCCATCCTGAGGTGGGCAGCTCTTAACATGTGTGCACAGTACTGGGGATTGATCCCAGGGTCCCCTACCATTGAGCTACAACCCCAGCCCTTTTTTTAACTTTTATTTTGAAGCAGGATCTTGCTAAGTTGCCCAGACTGGCCTCGCACTTGCAATCCTCCCACCTCAGACTCCTAAGTAGCTGGGATTGCAGGCCTGCACCACTGTGCCCAGCTATATTGTCCTTTTGAGAAAGAACAGATCTGGGACAGTTAATACTTCTGTAGCATTTGGTCATGAGACTTTTGTGTCCACACCAAAGAGGACACTTCAGTTGAACCCACTTATTGCATTGAATATCCATCAAGAAAAAGGATGAAGTATCCAACCACGTAAGATCAGAGGCCCCATGGGAAAGGACTCAGGGTTTGGAAAAGCACCAATTTATGTGCCCTGTGTCATATCCCCTCAAAACCCAGGGTCTTTGCACATATTTTCATACATTGAAATTGCAGAGGTGATCAATACAAAGTTCCAGTCCTAAAAGACTTTAAGTTCTGAGAAGGCAGAGAGAAGGAAACAAAAAATAAAAAAAAATAAGTATATAATTTATAATGTGGTCAACAGTGCTGTAAAGAAACATGAAAGGTGACAAAGTGATAGACTATGATGAGAGATGTCCATCCTTCCTTCTAACTGGACAGGCCTCTTCATTCTCCACACTATTCCCCAGTGAAGGTAACACCTGTCCATCTTCAAATCTCAGTTCATGCATCAGTCCTTGGAGATCTCCTATCCTCTGAATCTCTCCCTTCTCTTAAGTGAATTTCTCCTTCTTAACACTGTAACAACTTCCTTGGCATGAGACGGGGATGCTATGACTCTACCACAATATAGTACTCAGCGGTCCTGTGAGATATATCCCGATAAGCAGGAAGACATCACTATTTTAACAAAGGGGGGCTCACAGTCTTACTCATGTCTTATATTATCTTTATAGTATGTATAAATTTATTTTAAAATTGTATTTAAAATTTATATTTATTTTTACTATCTTTTCAATATAAGCATCATTTTCTCATCAAGCCTCAGAGATAGATCTGCTTGGACTATTGGCAAAGGCGCTGGATTTTTTTATTTGCTTTTTAATCAGTAAATGATCTTCAAATCAATATATATTAATATATATTAATATATTACATACTAATATATATCCATATCCATATTCATATCCATATCCATATCCATATACATATATATATATATATACATACACAGCCTGCGCTCTGTATCTGTAGGTTCTGCATTCATTGAGTCAATCAATCACAGATCAAAAAAATTTTTTAAAAATTTCGTCTGTACTGAACATGTACAGACTTTTTTCTTATCATTATTCCCTCAACAATACAATATAACAACTATTTACATAGCATGTACATTGTATTAGTGGTGCGTGCGTGTGTGTGTGTGTGTGTGTGTGTGTGTGTGTGTGTGTTAATGGGGACTGAACCCAGGGGCAGTCTACATCTGAGCTATACCCCCAGCCCTATTTATTTTTTTTATTTTGAAACAGGATCTCACTAAATTGAGGCCTCACTAAGTTGTGAAGCTGGCCTAGAACCTGCGATGCTCTGGTCTCAGCCTCTCAAGTACTGGGATTACAGTCATGAGCCACCATGCCCAGCTCTGTATTGAGTTTTTAAGTAATCTAGAGATTGTTTAAAGTATATGGGAGGGCATGCATAGGTTATATTAAAATACTCTACCATCTTATATAAAGGACTTGAACATCTGTAAATTTTGGTATCCTGGGGGAGGGGCGCTGCAATCGGTTCTCTTCACATTCTAAGGGATGACTATATGTGTATATTGACAAGACAAATGACAGGAATCATTTGGGGAAAGACATCCCATGCATAATAGTTGTGGGCCTTCATCTCTTTGTCCCCCAAAGAATATCCAGCGGGAGTGCAGAAAGGATTGAACAGCCTATGGCCCTGTAGGTTTCTGCTTTTATCTTCACTCTCTAAACAAGGAAAGACTTGAGGCAAGTCGCTGTGTTTTAATCATCCAGGAAGTGATTCTGGGTAATAATAAGAAAGGATAGCAAAGAAGGGGGGAAAGGGAGAAATTACTGGCTTGGTCAAAGCTTGCAAAATGGCACCAGTGATTAAAACATCTTATGCTGTCCTCGGGCTGCAGAAGCCATCACTGACAAAAGATCTCATACACACACACACAAAGGGAAAGAAATTAGCCATTAAGAAATATTTCAGCATAATGCAATTATTACAGCTGTATAATTGAATGGGGAAACCATTGATCTGTAGTAGAAAGGAAATTGCTCTTCTCATTGTGTTCCTATGAATATGTGAACATTAATCTCCATCTATAATCAACGTTCATTTCAAATCTGATTGCGTGCTACTAAACACCCGTAGCTATGCTAACATTATGTTAATATGGTTCAACATCATAGCTCCCAGCTTCACAGCACAAATATTTTTCTTTGGCAATCAATAGTAATTTCAGCTGAGTGGATGGAAGTCACGTTTTAATGGTAATCTTTCCTCCAAGCCTCCAAGTGGAAACTCAGTTGGTGTCTTAACATGGCTGCAGCGCGTTGCATATAATCAGATAAATTAACCTGAATAGAAATGGAGAGAGAGGAAGGAAGGGAGGGAATGTGGATCCGAAATAAGAAGTCAGCTTAGCAAAACTCTAAATCTAGCTAATAGATGAAAGTGTGCATTAGGTAGGAGAAAAGTGGGGATGGAGGGGTAAATGGAATGGGATGAGTCTGCATTGGGGGAAGGGTGCAAGAAGGGGGCTGGGAGTGTTCAGAAATGAAAGGCTGCTCCTTCGGGCTACTAGCCAATGAAATGGAGCAGCAGGGTCTGGTATAACCTGGATTTTGCCAGAGCAACCAAGACAGGCAAGGAAGGAATAGGAAACTCGACAAATCCAGATGGCTCCATACAGCATCATCTTTGCTTTTGCCTCTCTCCCTCATTCATTCACTTACTTGTTATAGCAGACAAAAAGACAATTCTATCCATTTCTATATTTATAAAAAATAGAAAAATTTGAAAATGAAGAAAAAGGAGGGAGGGACCTGCTTTTTAAAGTCCTACTACTGCTGGGCACCAGAAATATAAAGATGAATAAAATACACATCTGTCCACAGAGAGTTAATACTCCAGAAAGGGAGTCAGACAGATAAACAACTCACAGTATCAACCTACATTGCGTTGGAACTCTCTATACCCTTCCTGCTCCCTAGCCATTGTGATTCTCTTCCTCCATTTTTTATACTTTTATTGGTGCAGTATAATTATACATCATACTGAGGTATAGAGTGATAGGATACACATGCACACAACACTTGGTGCATTTCCCTCCAGATCCCAACCCCTGCCCCTTCCATGTACATGTCACTGAGATTGGCATTGGTAATTTCACATATGTACATAGCATTATTTATAGTGTTACCTTCTTTACATCTCTATATGCCCTCCTCCCTCCCTGAAACCCCCTGTAGTGCTTCACTGGAGTCTCTGCTCCTCTATCTGAAGTCTTTTTGTTTCCCAATTTCTAGCTACCTTCCACATATGACAGAAAACATACAGCTATTCAGAGAGAGAGAGAGAGAGAGAAGAGGGAGAAAAGAGGAAAGTACTTTGGCTTACATTCATCATTTGTCAAACATCTTGTTCAGCCCAAGCAGCCCTAACTGATGGGACTCTTGGGGGCAATCGTTGACTCCGCTCCCACACCCAAGGCTGATGCTCTCATGGCCCCTCCACATCCACACAGACTTGTTTCCTGAGAAGGATCAAAGTTATGACCTTCACGTGCTGTTTATTATAAGGCAAAGGAAGATAAAAACAACTCTAGAGGATCTCCTACTTCTTCCTCTGCTCCAGGGATTCTGGCATTATTGTTTCTTTCCTTCATGACTCCATGAGCCCTCCACCTGCTCCTTCCTAGTCCTATTTTCAAGACCAGGGGAAGAAAGCCTTCTCTTCTGGCTGAAGGGCAGCAGGGTGCACACTGATAGGAGACAGAAGACCCAGAGAGAGACAACCATGGGCCAAGGAGAAAGGGCAAGGACAATATTGCAGGGACAAAGCCATCCCTAGTGTTGACTGTTTGAGGAGTTCAGAAAGAGAGGGAATTTGTGAAAGAGAAACTTCCAAAGATGTGGGAAATACTGAAAATGATAGAGACGAGGAAACAGAATTTCAAAACCTTTTCCTGTGTATCCTGTAGCTTGTCCTACTTTCTCATTCTCCAGAGACCTCAGCAAGGAAGTGAACACCCTCAGCCTATATAATCCTAAAGGTAGTAAAGATTTTCATTACTTTTACCTATTATTTTTGTAACTTCAAAATGCCTTCTTTAGGATGAGAGCAATCAGTATCAAATATAATTTATATAACAATATTAGGAACTTTTGGGAATCCTCTCCCAAATTCATCCCTCTTGCTTTATCCCTAACACTTTATCACTAATAATTTTAATCATATCAGCTCTGCTTGCAATACTACAAGTGCCTCCCCCCAACCTCCCTAAACTTGGTGTTCCTTCTCTTTGTTTTGTTGTTGTTGTTTGTTGGTTGGTTGGGTACTGGGGATTAAGCCCAGGAGCACTCTACCTCTGAGCTACACTCTCAGCCCTTTCTATTTTTTGTTTGAGACAGAGTCTTGCTAAGTTGCTGAGAGCCTTGCTAAGTTGCCTAGGCTGATCTCGAACCTGTGATCTTCCTGTTCTAGCCTTCCAAGTACTATGATTATAGATCTGCACCACCACATCCAACTGGGTTGTTCCCTTTCAATCTGTCCCCTACAAGCTAGCCAATGAAACTTGCTCTATTAGTCACAGTATTCAAGACATTTGTTAAGTAAGTATCTGGATCATGGAAACATAACCATATTTTTTCAGTCACGTTTAAAGTAACACAATACTCAATGAAATACTTGACAAAGTTCCACTAAACTTAGTGTTAGATGTTTAGAAGCCTGTTTTGAATTTTACTTCTTATTAGCAAAGCACCCCCCAAAAAATGTCACTGGGAAAATATTCAATCTTCCCACCATGAGAAAAACGTCTGAAAAAATGCACAGAAAACAATATGGCAACAAATAAAAACATATTCCTTTGTCAGCAGATTCTGTTGGAAGATACAGAGAAAACCTCACTGAAGATTTGAAAAGTCAAGTGCTAAAAGACATTATTTGGTGTGTGAGGTTTGCTATACAGTTGGGTGAAAGTACAGATGTTCCTAACATCTCTTTCCTTGTGGAATTTGTCACATGAAATACAGAATGACGAACATTTTTGCACTAAAGAATATATGCAATAGAAAAGAAATATTTTTTAGCAATAAATGACTTCATTCTGAAAACAATAGTTTATAAAATAACTATAGGTGGATCTATTGATGACATGGCTGATGGATCAGAATTTAGTTTTAAAAAGTTCCAAAGTAAGATTAAAAAGTTAGCTTTGAACATAAAATTCATAGACCACATCATCCTGTCTACAGAAAGAAAAAAAAGTTGAAGCCATAAAGGCACAATATGCTTACAGGTTGCTACCAACATGCTTAATTTTATATATTTTTATTTGGTGCGTTGTAATTTTATATCATATTTGGATACAGAGTGTCAGAAAAATACATGCACACAGCTCTCAGTGTCCTCCCCACCCAGCCCCACCACCCTTCCCATATGACTTTGAGATTGGAATCAGTAGTTTTGTATACATTCATAACATTATTTCAACTATTACATTCTTTATGACTCCCCCATCCCCCTCAGTCACTCCCCTGGAGTCTCTGCTCATCTGTTGTTGCCCTTATTTCCAAATATCTCTCCAGCTTCCACATATAAGAGAAAACATACATCTACTTGTTTTTTGAGACTGGCTATACTCAATATAATATTCTGGAGTTCCATCCATTTTCCTGCAAATGTCATGATTTTGTTCTTTATGGTTGAGTAAAATTCCATTGTGTGTATATACACCAAAGTTCTGTGATCCATTCATCTGTTGACAGACATCTAGGCTGGTTCCATAATTTGGCTATTGTCAATTGTGCTGCTATGAACATGCACATGCAAGTAGCATTATAATATTCTGATTTCATTTCCTTTGGGAAGATGCCCAGGAGCGCCATCGCTGGGTCATAGGGTAGAATCTACAGAGAAAGCCTACAAAATAGGAGAAGATATTCACCATCTACCCATCAGACAAAGGTCTAATATCTAGAATATACAAAGAGCTTAAAAATCTTAATACTAAAAAAACAAATAACCCAATCAAAAAAAATGGGCAACCAAACTAAATAAACTCTTTTCAAAAGAAGAAATACAATGGCCAACAGACATATGAAAAAATGTTCAACATCTTTAGCAATCAGGGAAATGCAAACTAAAACTACACGGAGATTTCATCTAACTCCAAGTTAGAATGGCAAGCATCAAGAACACAAATAATAATAAATGCTGATGAGGTCCGTGGAAATAGGAACCCTATTACTGTTGGTGGGATTGCAAACTAGGACAGCCACTATGGAAATCAGTATGGAGGTTTCTCAGAAGATTGGGAATGGAACATACTTGATTTTATAAGAGAAAAAGAGATTTTTTTTTTTTTGCGGTACCGGGGATTGAACCCAGGGGCGTTCTACCTCCGCGCTACACCCCCGGCCCTATTTTTTATACTTTATTTTGAAACCGTGTCTCACGAAGTTGCGGAGGGCCTCACTAAAGAGAGAGAGAGAGCTGAGGCTGGCCGTGAACCCGGATCCTCCGGTCTCCGCCTCCCAAAGTACTGGGATTACAAGCGTGCACCACCATGCCTGGCCTAGAAAAAGATCTTTAAAGTGCAAAAGAATATTTACCTTTAAAATAAGATAGAGTGAGTGAGTCTTGGTGGTGCACACCTGTAATCCCAGTACTTGGGAGGCTGAAACAGGAGGATAGCAGGTTTGGGGCAGCCTCCCTTGGTTCAATCCCTAGTACCAAAAAAAAAAAAAGAGTGACAATAAAAAATTTTATAATTTAGCAAAGAACTTTAAAAAGCTACTAGATTTAAAGTAATCTATTTTTCTTTTATAAAGTGACATGTTCCAAGTTTACTGAACATCTTATTCTGCTATAGGAGTGCCCTTTAGAAAAAATATTACCTGGCAAATAATTAAATAGTAATAACAACAATGATACTATTAATAATAATACAATTTCTCACTTCACGATTAAGGCAGAAATTTTTTAAATGAGGAACAAAGTATCTGCCAGGTGAATAAGACAGGTTATGGAGAGAGTTTTTTAAAATAGACCAATTTTTTGTTTCTAAAAATAATATAAGTGCATTAATTATGGGAATTTTCCTATCTACCTTCTTTAAAGTTTTTTCTGTGTTTCACGTGACAAATTCCATAAGGAAAGAGATATTACGTGCATTATTTAACCTGCATAATGCTCTTCTTTTTTTTTTTTTTTTTTGCGGTACCGGGGATTGAACGCACGGGCGTTCTACCTCCGCGCTA
>PVJS01012026.1:0-16430 GCA_004027185.1 Glis glis | reverse complement strand
ACTTTCTGGTTATTTTGTGAAATTGCTAATTGACATTACTGAAGATGGATATTTGTAGATTGCAAAACCCAAAAACTGTTGCATGATTGGTGAATGAAGTGAGATATAAGGCCAAGGATGAGCTAAGTCAAGCCTGAGTGCCCTTCTTTCATATTGTGATCTTTGTCTCAATACTATCGACCTATCATGTTGTAACAAACCAACCCTCAATGTTTTTATCTCATGTGGTTCTGCTGTTTGACTGGCCTCAGCAGGGCAGTTCTTGTTTATGGTCTCTCTGGTACAATTACAATCTAATGCTGCTAGGGAGAGAGTTATCTAAAGGCTTCTTGACTCAAAAATCTGATACTACCTGGTGTAATGGTGCACACCTGTAATCCTATTACTCGGAAGGCTGAGACAAGAGGATCGCAGGTCCAAGGCCAGCCTCAGCAATTTAGAGTCCCTCAGCAACTTAGTGAGAATTTGTTTCAAAATAAAAAGGGCTGGGGATATAGTTCAAAGGTTCAATATCCTTGAAGTCAATCCCTAGTAATCTTAAAAAAATTGTCTGATCCCCTGGTCCCAGATGGTGGGTGTAGATGGAATGGCTGGACACTGGTTGAGCATCTGTCTCCAAGCACCCACTGCACAGGGCTATTTTGACTCTCTTACAGCCAGGCAAGTGCAGGACAGTCAGAATCTTCACCTGATTGCTGGCTTCCATCAGAGAGAGGGTCACAAAGGACCCAAGCAGAAGTTCGAAGGTTGCTTATAACATGGATTTGGAAGCCCCAGAAAGTTGTTTCTGCCACACTCTGTTGGTCAAGAAGATTACCAGGGTCAGTTCAGATACAAGAGAAAGGGAATTAGACTCAGCTCTCAATGCACAGAGCATCAGAAGTGCAGAGACAGAAGGAAGGGAAGGCAGCCGTCAATTTATGTATGAATTAACAGAGATGATGCTCGTGAAGCACCTGCTGCTGCTCCCAGAGCTGTCAGTGCTTAGTATAAAGGCATGCAGCTAAGTAGCTTGTGATGCTCAAGCAGCACAGTGTATGTGCTTAGGAGGGGCCATGCCTTTTCCTGCTTTCTTTAAGAAACAGGACCTCACAAAGGATTCTTTTTTCTGTTTTAGGAATAGAGTACTAACAGGTAATGGCTATTGAGCATTTCTGACATTCAGAACTCTTTCCACAAAAGATCTAATTCAATCCTCTCCACACACCCTTAGTGTGTGTACGCTGGGCATTTGGATTTCCAGAGAAGAGGAGGAAGGCTCAGAGAATGCTGCGCCCTTCCCGAGTCACAGAGCACACAGGTGGCAAGTGGGTCAGAACAGCCCAGTTTAGCTAACAGCAGAACCAGCTGGAGCTGCTGTGTGTTTGAAAATCTGTAAAGATACATTGTCAAATTATTTTGTATTATACTTTTCATGAATTATGTTTAATTTTTCTTAAATTGTAAATTATTACCCTAGTTTATTAAAATAGATCACAAAACAGATGATGGTATATTCTTTTTAAGGAAACTATATGTCTATCATAGACAATGAAGTGGGTGCTTATGTAATTTTTTGAAAACAAAGTTATAGCTCTCTCTTTATATATATATAAACACACACACATATACATACACATACACATTATATTATATTATCTCTCTCTACACACACACACACACACACACACACACACATTATGTATGGAAAGAGAGAAAGAGGAAAGTATATTTCTGCAAAAGGGTATATCAGAAATTGTTATATGTAGATGTAGTTATCATTGGGAAATGGGATTTGGGTTTAGTTTATTTGACAGGAAGAACTCGTTTTTTTTTCTCTCTTTCTCTCTTTCTTTTTTTGTTTGTTTATTTTATTTATTATTTAGAGCCATCGGTCCACCTGGAATTTAACTTCAGTTTTATCTTCAATTCTCACACATGTGACACTATATATATATATGACTTTGGCTTTTCATTTAGAGTCCTGTATCTATCTATCTATCTATCTATCTATCTATCTATCTATCTCTCTCTCCCTCTCCCTCTCCCTCTCCCTCTCTCTTCCTTCCCATTCTCTTCTCCCCCCCATTCTGTCTCCCTGTCTTTTTCTCTCCATCTACCTCCACCTCTGTCTCCCTCCCTGTCCCTGTCTCCCTCTCTCTGGGGACTCCTCCTGCTCTGCCAGGTTGAGGCAGGTCAGAGGCACCTGGAAGCAATCCTCAGACAGAGGCCGGCCTTGCAGGTAAACACTCTAAACACTCCTAGGCTCAGGTAGTCCCAGGTGTGCTCTTCGCGCTCTCAGGCTCCCAGTGGGACTGAGCCCAGCTGCCCCAGCAGTGGCCCGCGCCCCCATCTGCCCACCTTTTACCACCTGTGCCCCCTCCCTGTTTCGCTCCCCACTTCCTTGGGTCACCTTCCAAATAAATGTCCACATTCGAGTCCTTACTGCAGCATCTGCTTCAAGCAGAACCCAAACTAAGATTAATACCATTTGAATATTTGCTATGTGTTCACATAATTCTTACTTAAACACATAAACATAATAAAAGTGTCAATTAATAAAAGCATTAGGAAGTCTGTTCCCTTAAGGCCGTAAGGGCTGTGTCATCCTGATGCGTACACGGGCCCCGGGACTATGGCTCTAGATTGCCCTTTGACCCCTACCAGTAGAGCCAAAAATATGTGGGGGCCACTGTTATGCTGGGTCCTTGGGGCTCTCCAAGAAGGACTGAGGAGCAGGGTTCACGCCCTCACCCTGTGAAAGTGTCCCCCCCATTTTTGCTCTAATGCTGCTTCATTCCTGTCACCATGCAGTTGCTAGGGGACCCTGGGCTGGGCCGAGACACCCGGGGGAGTCATTGCCTGGTTCTGACACAGCACCCCGGGCTGGGCCCTGGGGAGCTGAACAAAGTCGTCTCAAGATTACAAGCCATTTCACCACGATCAGGGGTTACGGCCCCTACTTTTTAACATCCCGCTTTTATTTGCAGGCTATGAAGTGTAATAGTTCACCATTTTGGTTTAAGTATCACCATAAAAGTCAGCGAGATGGAACAAGCAATAAGTAGTTCTTTTACATAGTGTGGCTGAGCCTGGGAGCTTCCGTCTTCATTAACCCGTGCAAAAGGCTCTGAAATAAAATGGAATTGCAATGCCAGGCTGGATACTCCTTAGCGCTGGGGACCAGTCGGCATCCTGGGAGAAGAGCCCATCCCCTTCTGACCCCGCACACCTCTCCTTGTCCCTTCCTGCCTCTGGTGCTGAGCAAGTTGGAAAAACAGGAAGGGAAAGAACAGATGGACTTCTGTTCTGTAATTCTGAGTGTGTGAATGAACCATTCAGCTTTGGGATTAAAAATGAAACTCCTGATCTAAATGTGTTTGCCTGGGCTGTGCACGCCTGTAATCCCAGTACTTGGGAGGCTGAGACAGGAGGATCGCAGGTTCGAGGACAGTCTCAGCAACTTAACGAGGCTCTCAGCAACTTAGTGAGATCTTGTTTTAAAACAAAATAAATAAAAAGAGCTGGAGGTGTAGCTCAGAGGTAGAAAGCCTCTGGGTTCAATCTGAAAGAAAGAGGAAGGAAGGAAGGAAGGAAGGAAGGAAGGGAGGGAGGGAGGGAGGGAGGGAGGTTGGTTCACCTAGCAAGGCACCTTTAGATACTGTCTTCCGGGCACCAAGTATTCATATTCAAGACAACCAGCACATGTCACCGGCTCCTCCTACAGAGGCTCACACCTGTGGTCACTACTGTGCATCATTTCCTGTGTTTCTTTGCACTCTGGCAATCTTAGATTTTTCCTTGGGAGCAGATAAATATGCACTGGGGCTCATATGTGCAGAGTCAAGATAGCCTATCTTCTCATGGGATTAAGGACCAAATTTGCCTTTACACATCCACAGATGACTAATAGGGGCTGGCGTGTCTCCTCTCAGTGTAAGACATTCTGAAACACATTGAGGTCCTCCAAGGTATGAGTAACATTCCTCTTCTTCCCATCTTTGCATTATCTCAGCACAGCAAAGATCTCCTGGAACTGGTGGCTTTATGGTTGAGATCAATGGCTTTGGGACTCCGATGGCAACAGGACAACATTCAGAATGCCGAGGCGGGGCCGAGGACAGCAGGTGCTCAGAACTTCTGCGACCACCGCAGTCTGACCGCTTGACAACTCCCTAGAGAGATGAATTCTGTTCCTAAGACATGGGTATCTTCTATGGTGGCCTCAAACCTGGCCTTCCCAACTTCTCTCCAATTCTACATTCTGCACAGATATGTCACCCCACTGGAGGTGACTGTCCCTGCTGCTGATTTGTGCACACTTCGTCACCCGATGAGCTTCCATCTGTATCTATCCATCTGTCTGTCCCTCTCTCTACTTACTAAATGATTTACCTGTACTCTCTTCCAGATGTCTGGGATTGCTGGAAGTCTGAACCGTGATTTGCGGGGGGGGGGTTGTTATTTAATTCAATGTGATTTAAAGAGTCGCACAATCTGTCTATATTTGGAAATATCTACTCTCCTGGCATCCCACAGAGCCAGACACAGCCTAAGGCCTTATGTTTCCTGTTTAACTCAGCAACCTGCACAAATGTCTCTTTTACATATTATCAATGTGTCTTTAATAGTCTTGCAATTCTTGAAGCAATCTCAATCTGAATAAGCAAAATCCTGCAGGCTGTGGTGTGTATGGATCCAACTGGCTCACACAGCCAAGTAGAATTTCAAAATACACATACCAGCCCAGAACAGTATCTTTTATGCTTCTTGAAGAACATCCATTCTTAATTGTTGTATTTGACATGTGTTCAAGAACCATGGGCCAGTAAGGGATCTTTCCACTTTGTTTTTATTTTTGTTTTGACAGGACCTGGAGGATGGAGTGTGATTTACAACTCACTGAAATATTGTAGCAATGGTGCACTTTGCTTTTGAGCTCTCTATCAGCAAAATATTTGCTGCAAATGGTTTCTACAATCCTCCATCAGGGCTTCCAGCAACCACACAAGATGTCACTGTCATGGGGAAACAGCTAATTCTGAGGGGTCCTTGGCTTCCATGATGAATAAGAATTTCAACACG
Source organism: Glis glis (assembly GCA_004027185.1). Classification (NCBI taxonomy): domain Eukaryota; kingdom Metazoa; phylum Chordata; class Mammalia; order Rodentia; family Gliridae; genus Glis; species Glis glis. The sequence continues at coordinate 11,366 of PVJS01012026.1, read as the reverse complement.
TGCCATCAGAAAAAGGCAAAGGTTTTAATTAACTTAAAAAGGTGGGGATACAGGTTGGGGGTTAACTAAGAAAGGCGGGGATACAGGTTGGGGGTCATCTAAGAAAGGTGGGGATACAGGTTGGGGGTCATCTAAGAAAGAGAGAGCGAGTCTCCCTGCACACGTCCATCCATCCAGGTGAGCAAGAGAGAGTCCGCATGCTTTTGGGGTTCTTTATAGGAGGGGGTAGGTAGGGTCACACAGTGGAGGGCAGGACTTCCTCTTAGTCCTGTTTCCCTGGCAACAGATAGGCAGTGGGGTCTGGTCTTTTGTCCTCCTCACCCACCCTATTTACATTAAGCATCTCAGGTGTGGAGAGGAGCCATTGTGATTAAGGGTATGGATTCACTAAGGCTTCTGGCTGACTGAACACACCCTATAGGGTGGAGTTAGATTATGAACTTTCAAAATTTTAAATCTCTATTTTCCCAATGTCTCCTTTCTGCCTAATATTTCTATCTTTTCTATTCTACCTCATCATCACCATGCACAACATGAGCTGTGGGAATGATAACTGTTAAAGAAGGCATTTTCCAGTTATAGAGAGAGATAGAGCCACATTCTGAGGTTGAAGGAGTAAATTGTGAGTTCCATTGAGGTAGCGTGGTGAGCCCTCAAGGTCTGGAGTTCAGACACCCGACTGGCATCGTGCTATGTCTGCCCAATGGATGGGCTGTTAGTAAGGAGTGGTGTAAAGGGAGCTTAGACAAAATGGAACAAAGAAGCAAGATGATCAGAATTATTCTCCTGAATTGATGAAATCTCCCTGCACAATCCTGGTGTGCTGGCTCACACCTGTAATCCCAGTACTTGGGAGGCTGAGACAGGAGGATTGCAGGTTCGAGACCAGTGTCAGCAACTTATCAAGACCCTTAGCAACTTAGTGAGACCCTGTTTCAAAATAAAAAGTAAAATAGGGCTGGGGTGTAGCTCAGAGGTAGAATGCCTCTGGATTCAATCTCCACTACCACACAAAAATAAAAATAAATCAAAAAATAAAATACTGCTAGGGATGTAGCTCAGAGGTAGACCACCCCCGGGTTCAATCCTCAGAAACACACACACACACACACACACACACTACCCTGCACAAACACTCATCCCATTCAATTGAATAACCTTTAATGTCTGACTGTTTTTCCCAAATGTTGACCTCAGAAAAGAAGTGGGGGAGGAGATTCTTGATAATAAGCAGACATAATCTCTTCACTCCAAAGATGACTCTGTAAATTAATTCACTGTTACCTATTGTTTACCACTGTGATTATTGCAACTTGGTTCCAAGAGGTTGATTATCAGAACAGGTGAACAAGTCCATGTCAGCATGTGCAAAGCTGAGGAGGGCTGTCAACTCTGACCCACTGGATTCCCTTTAAGAGAGGGAATTTGAATCTCCAGCCAAACATAAAATGTCTTCAGTCATCAGCATCGGCACTGAGCATTTCTGGAGGGATTCCTTGAGACTTTCTATGAGTTCCTGCTACAAAGACCTCTCATGCGGGCCTGGTTTCTGTCCTCAGTGTCTGCTGGTTCATCTTCTCCTTTACTTCTGAGCGAGCTATCCACCATATACTTAAAAATAAATAATCTTTTTTTGCTTCCTTAGCCTGATGTGGACTCCTATCTCTTGCAACCTGGGGGACCAAAAGTCCCTCAGGAAAAATGAGGCCTTTTCTATCCAGGTATCAGTAAAGGTACAAACAAGCCACAATTTCTTTAGCTGGATTTCAAGACCCAGGGGCAGGACACTGATCCTTTTATTACTGAAGGTGTGAACCCTGCCTCTTCTCCCCAGGCAGAGACAAACAATTCTCCACCCAGGCCCTGCTGAGCAGTGTGATTGTCTGAGCGCACATGGTTTGCCCTGGAAGGAGCTGCTGGAGCTTGCCCAGGCGGCCCTGGCCGGCATGAAGCACAGAGGGCCCAGGAGGAGGGTGCCTGCCACACCCTGGGCGGTCTGGTGGAAATAAACCATGTCTACAGCCTGGTTCTGGCAGCAGAAGCAGCACCGGCACCAGAAAAAGTTCGGACTCCAGACCCCCCAAAACCAGGAAATTCCAGGCTGCAGCTAAAATTGTAGCTGGCCTCCCTAGTGGTGCTCCCAGCCCTCTCTCACTCTGGGCTCTGCAGCACAGCCTGCGTCCTTCCGCACACTGCGGTCCCCATGTGGGCTGTTACAGAGGCCCAGCATGCCGAGGCCAACGCCCTCCATAACTCTCCCACCCTCTGAACCGTGGGGCGAGAGGGATCCATCACCCTCTGTTTGCTTTAATCCTTGGATGGAGCTGGCTGTTCATTTAACCAGGGCATCAGAAACAGAAAACTAACATTTGTTGTTGTGGGCCAAAGACCGAACTGGACATTGAATGAAAATTATCTATCCACTCACTCTTTCCAGCAATATTTTGCTCAAAGTAATATGGTGACGTACATATGCTGTGTTTGGAATTTAAGCCCGGTTCTTTTGTGTCCAAAAATCTAGATAACTATCTGATATTTTCTAATTAAACTGAGCAAGCTTGGACGGTGGCTATTCTCCAGAGCTTAAAATTATAAAACCAGATCATACTAGGAGGCTTTTCTGTTGCTAGAGCCAGGAAATGCTGTCTTCTAGGCCAGAGGATTGTCCTGTCTGTCCATTGTCATTAGTAGGAATGACCAACTCACGGAGGATATGATTCAGAGGAGAGATCCCTGGATTTAGAATCAGGAATCCGAAGCCAACCCTTAGCTATGTCTGTAGGACAGGGGTTCTTTTTGTTTGTTTTTGTTTTGTTTGTTTATTTGTTTGCTTGTTTTGGTACTGGGGATTCTACCTCTGAGCTACTGCCCCAGCCCTATTTTACTTTTTATTTGGAAACAGATCTCACTAAGTTGCTGAGGCTGGCCTCAAACCTGCAATCCTCCTGTCTCAGCCTCCCAAGTACTGGGATTACAAGCGTGAGCCACCATGCCCATTTTAGCCTGCCATTTATGAGACAGGGCAAGATTATGTCTACCTGCAGCAGCAACGTGCAGTGTGAATAACAGGGCGACCTAGGGGAGGGGGGCGCTGTCTGCCACAGCCTCAGTGGGGATAAGCATTTACTGCTAACATTGTTTCGATTTGGCATAAAGGAGGGCTTTAGTTGGTTGCATTCTCTGGTAGATAATGCATCCCTATAGCCCGCAAGGGGGGAGCCCTCCCAAAGTCAGCCACTTCTGTGTACCCTTGGATCAGGAATTTACCAGAAAAATACACAGCTGGTATTAGAGAGGGATTTACAGAACGTGAACATCAAATCCATCACTTAGTAAATTCAGAAATTGAGGCCCTTTAAAGAGAAGCGACTTGCCCAAAAACACATCGCACAGGAGTAAGAGAGTCAAGGCTAAGGCCAATCTTCCCCCACATACAAAAGATCCACAGTATGAATGTAAAGCGGCATCGCACCTGAATCTTCTGGCTATAACATGACCCCAAATATTTGCAAGGAATCCAGGCGCTCTGGGCTCTGGCCCTGGAGTGGCATTTACTCCAACAAGGGAACATTGAACTTGGATTCCGCAGACACGTGCTTGGGTACTGACAACCTGACTGGGGAAGGAAGAAGAGATATGAAGATTTAGCTAGCACTGTAAGGTAGGAATGATGCAAGGAGCTTCACAAAGCAGCCCATGGTGAGGTGATAACATGTTAGAGAACAAGGAAGTGATGGTCCAGGAAGGCAGGAGAAAACCACCATCTTGCCTTCTCCATGAACCCTTCCCAACTCATGCAGTAGCCCTGACTTCCTAAGCCCGTAATCACCAACTTAAACAGGTGATTTGCTCGTTAATGATACGTTTATGGAACATGATGTTTTGGGGGAAAGAATAGGAGATTTAGCATCAACAGACCTGTGTTTAGAGCTCGTCCCTGCCATTCGCTAATGGAATGATCTTGGGCAAGCTCTCTTACCTTTGAGACTGTGTTTTCTCTTTTGCAAAGTAGGAACATTAATTCAGATTTCTCATGACTGGTCAAGAGCTAAGTGAGGGACGAGATAGAAAACGTCTCCCACTATGCTCAGCTTGTGTTGAACATAGAGCAACTTCCTTTTCTTTCTTTGGACTGCAAACTTCTAGAGCCTTCTTTGACTTAGTATCTCTCATGGATCCTTCATGCTGGTATCAAGGCTTTATTGATTGAATTGACTCAAGAATGGTCAGGAGAAAGGAGAGTCCATCTTGTATTTTTTTTAAGAAAAGGAAAGTTGGATCTATACTATCTTTCACAGAATATCAATCAGAGCATGAACTGAGTTTCTAGACAACTCTTAATGTCCTTGGGTCCATGGTATAGTTCCATCATAAGTTTGATGTACCATTAGTTTGGGGCCAATATCCTAAGAAGAAAAGGCACTTCCCCACGTATCTCTGAACCCAAGTAATATTACTTGTGACCTCTTTAAAACTTCCATATGATACACCCTACGGCATATTTATTTTCACAGGACATAAAAATGAATAGAGAACCATATAATTCAATCAAATCCATAAAATCCTGATGGAAACAACATGATAAATTCATTCCCCAAAATGAAACTATCATTTATCATCATAGACATGAGCATGATACATCAAAATTAGTTAAAAGTACTGTTTAATGAAAGATCATTTGTATTATTTATTACCACCGAAAGAATATTTTATCATACATAGTAGAAGAGCTCTGTATTAGAAAGTACACACATACAGATATCTATATAGATATAGGTATATAAATATTTTTCACATACTTAAGTGGCCCAATGTTCCAATACATAGCCCACATTTTCTACAATTCAATCATAGTCAAAAAATAAATGAATACCTATTCCCTTATACTAAGATCACACACCCACCCACACATACAGATAAATTTGATAAAAGCCAAATAAGCATTAATTTATTTTCTGATTATGATGGGAATTTTAGAAAATGGGAAAAAGTGTAACACATCAGGGAAGGTCCAATCAGGAGACAAAAACCACATAGAAATTTGAAGTTTTGTAGAATGAATTACTATGACATGGAATTACCTACTAAGTAGTAAATACCACTGCAAAACTCACAGAATAGTAGAATAGGAAGAAGCCACCAGTTCTAGGACTCAGGCAGAGAACCCGAGGAGGGACATATCTGGAAGACGCCCTTCCCTTCCCAGAGCTGAGACCCTCCTCTGGCAGGCCGTGTTGCTGCTTTGGCTCCTGGATGGTGGAGTTCCCGAGATGTGCACTCTGGGATACTGGGGAAAGCTGCCCAGTGGAAAGTGTCATGTCCCTAGTGGTGATGTGGCTGGAAGCCACTGGACATCTCCTGCCAGAGGAACAAACTCTATGCCCAAAACAGGATGCAAAGCCTACTCTAGCCCAGCGTCTCTCAGCACCCTCTGCTGGCAAAGCTTACCTCTGACTGAGTGGGCAAGGGAAAGGTATTCCATGGTCAGACTAGGGCAATGAAGGGTGGGGGTGTCGCTAAGAGGCATAATTGGTAATATCACATACAACAAAATATGAACTAAAGATCACCAAAGTCCAACAACCAAGAATAAAAGTCTTCTGTTGAGATTTCAATAAATATTCTCCCAAACTTTTGTTTATTTGGGAGGAAGGATGTCTTTTCATATTTTTATATAGCTAAGATTATACTTTTATATAATGCAACCATGTTACTTTTTTACTTAACATCATGAGTCCTGTTTTATGCCATTAAAATTTACCTTTAACATATTTTATTGAGTGCATAATATTCCACAATGAAATATTTAACTATTGTTCTATGGTTAAGTATTTTGAAAATTATTCTTTATAACAGATTATACATGTCCTGGGTACATTCTTTGAAATAGAGACCCAGGGTCTATTTTCTGATTCAAAGTTCCAGCCATATTTAAAAGTCCTACTATGTTTTTAAATTACTCTTTGTAATTGTAAAGCCAACTTACATTTCCACAAAAACATACATGTAAATGTCTACATTGCGACATTATCACCAACAAAGAGCAGTATCATATTTAAACATATATTTTTATTTGTATTAAAAAACACAATTTAATTTTGACATTTTTCATCTCTAGTGAGGCTGGCAAATTTTTATACCCTTAACTTTGACTTCTAGATATTTGTTTTAGCCATCTGTTTGAACTCCTGGTACTTTTATTTTAATATGTAAAAAAAGAATCTGGTTGAAATGCCAGGATAATTAATATTAATGAAAATACTCAAGCATAGAGAGGAAAGATAGTGTTAACTATGGCAAAACATGCTTTTATCATACACAACAAATTAGGTTGTTGTGAAAATGATGGGAAAAGCTTATTGTACATTTTCTTTGTTTTCTATTTTTGAAGTTTTCCTCATCAACATACATTATTCCTCAAAATCAGAAAAGCTTTAGCGCTTAAAAAGTAAAGTATATTTTTTCCAAGTTCTAGCCACAGCCATAGTTCATGCCTAACATTAGAGGAGGTATATATACATGCTAAAAAGTTTGTAACAAAAGAATAATGTCCACTCACTATTATTAGATAACAACATCGTTGTAGAAGTTGTAGCCAACGGAAAAAGATAAGAGGTGTTAAATGATGATAATGAAGCCTGACATGGTGGCACACACTTATAATCCCAGTAGTTCGGAGGCTGAGACAGGAAGATCGCAGGTTCATGGCCAACCTGACCTACTTAGGCCCTCCACAACTTAGTGAGACCCTGTTTCAAAATAAAGAATAAAAAATAGTGCTGGGGGGGTAGCTCGAAAGTAGAATGCCCCTGGGTTCAATCCCCAGTACAGCAAAAAAATGATGATAATGAAAAATGAAATTATTATCAACTACCGTTATCATTAACTACATTATTTTTTTTTTTGTGGTACTGGGGATTGAACCCAGGGGCATTCTACATCCGCGCTACACCCCCGGCCCTATTTTTTATACTTTATTTTGAAACCGGGTCTCATGAAGTTGTGGAGGGCCTCACTAGGTAGAGAGAGAGAGAGAGAGAGAGAGCTGAGGCTGGCGGCGAACCCGGATCCTCTGGTCTCCGCCTCCCAAAGTACTGAGATTACAAGCGTGCACCACCACGCCCGGATTAACTACATTATTATATGATTCCAGAAAGATTTTTTGTCTTGAGAAAAGTTCTGACATCTGTATGTAAGGATACATAAGTCACACTACAAAAGAAAATTTGAGAAGGAAGACTAATAAGGTAGAGGACCGAATTGTAGCCCAAAGAAAATTGGTCACAGCATATACTAAGGTTTAACATATAATAAACAAAGCCCAGCGAATTTGGGGAAGTGAAGAGTTATTCCATAAATATTACAAAGATGACTTGACAGTTAAAATAAACAATTTCTCTCTTCTCATACCATATACCAGAACACATTTTTGATGGATTCAAATGCCAATATAAAAAAATGAAAAACTAGGTTAGCATTGAGTGGCTAATTTGTTATCATCTTGAATTAAGTGAAAAGAAATTAGAACACTGTACAGATAATGGAACAAATTTAATATTTCTCTACATCTCAAATATGTAAATTTTAATGTAGATTTTATGTATAGTAAAAATAGAATAGTAATATGGCAGATGGAATAGTTTTACATTCACTTGGTTAACAATGTAGATAAATCAGTAAAAAAAATATAACAGGCTAATAGACAAAACAGCAAAGAACATGAAGGAGAAAACTATTCACTAACTGAACAAGAACCATTAAGCAAAGGTGAGAAAAAATGCTAAAACCCCATTAATAATCAAAAAAACTCTCCATGGGGTAAAGAAAAATATAGCTTGCAGTTGGGCTTTGTCTCGAGGTTCTGCTAGATATTTTTGTTAGAACCGTCTGAGTCACTATTTAAATCAGTTTCAGACAATGACAAATCCTTCAACCCCCAAACATGTTTTCCTTCAAAGGAGAAAGGCTGTAAGTTGTAACTTCTCAAGGGTGTGTGCGTGTGCACGAGTGAGACGTGGAAGTTCTAAATCGGCACCCAGACAGATGGGAACCATGACCTGACCTTCATCTCTCTCGGGGAAGCTTCCAGCCAATGGCTTGCATTTGTTTTGCAATCTCCCCCCTGGAGAAGTATTCCCAAGAGGCATCTTGTAGACTAAACCTTTGGCTCTGCTTGGCACGACGCCCACAGTGGCCGGGCCCTGGGAAATGCTGAGGATCCCTGCAGGGGAGGTGAGATGTGACAGAGGGGCCCAGCTCCAGGCCCAGGACTCCTGATTTGTGTTTGTGCGTTGGCCTCCATGTTGAGCAGGGCCAGTCTTGCTGCCTCTGCTGGGAACAAAGAAGGAGCTGCCGAATGTGTGTATGGCTTTGCCTCTCCTTTCCCCTCAACACCCACTACGTTTTGGAATCGTGGAAAGAATGCGAAAGTTGGAGAGCCTCAGTTCGTTCATGAACTAGCTAAATGATCATGGGTGATAAGTACAGGCGGCCATGGATGTTGACTTTCTATCACCTAGAAAATGGGGTCCTTACTCGCTCTGCCTCTGTTACCAGGTTACTGGGGGAAATACAGCTAATCGTACAAGATGGTTGAGACTCTGAGACCAACCAGAGTTTCTGGATTCAAATCTTACTTCCACCAACTTTGCATCCTTGAGAAAGTTTACTTAACCTTTCTGTGCTCAGTTTCACCATCTGTAAAATGGAAAATATTTCTCATGAAAACATGAAAATTAAATGGCATGATACTTAACAAGCACTATACTAAGACCTGGAATAGTCTTGTTGCCCCTAGTACTCAACGTTTACAGCCCTACTTTTTAGGCCTTCTTTTCTTTCTTTCTTTCTTTTTTTCTTTCTTTCTTTCTTTCTTTCTTTCTTTCTTTCTTTCTTTCTTTCTTTTGATGGTACTGGGGATTGAGCCCAGGGGCCTTCTACCTCTGAACTATACCCCTAGCCCTTTTTATTTTTTGTTTTGAAACAGGGTCTCACTAGGTTGCTGAGAGCCTCACTTTGCTGCTGAGGGGGTCCACAAACCTGCAATCCTTCTGTCTCAGCCTCCTAAGTACTGGGATTACAGGCATGTACCACAATGCCCAGCTCCTACATCCTATTCTTAATTCAATCCTGTCCAACATGCTCTCATTTTTGCTTTGTATTTTATATTTTTTCTAACATTTGACAGCACCTGACACAATGAATGCCATTTTCTCAGCATAATTCTCATCTACTGAGGCCCAGAACCTCATTCATTCATTCATTCATTCAGCAAACATTTATCAGGTGTCAACTCTATCCCAGGCTTGTGATAGACCCTTGAATACAATCCTGACTTGAACTGAGTCCCAGTCTTTTAATTCCTAGTGTTCAAGCCAGTCATGGTGGTGCACACCTGTAATACCAGTACTTGGGAGGCTGAGACAGGAGGATCGCAGGTTCAAGGACAGCCTCAGCAATATAGCTAGACCCTGTTTCAAAATAAAAATAAAAAGGACTGGGGGTATAGCTTGGAAGTAGAACACTCCTGAGTTCAATTCCCAGTACCAAACAAACAAATACATCCTAGTGCTCAAAATTGAACTCTGAGATCAGGCAAGTAAACAAATGATTTCACGATTTCAGGACCAAGTTATCAATAGTAAATAGAGTCAAGAACAAAGTTCTAAGGAAAGTAGAGTTGGCTAGGATTAGCTCTAATTAGGATCAGGAAAACCTCAATGAGTCATCCAAGCAAGGTCTGAAGGTACCCAGCAGGCAAAAGAGAGAAGAGTACCCCAGACCCCAGGAACAGAACGTTCAAAGGCACGGAGGTGTGAGTGTGCAGGAGCTTATCAGGGGAGGTTGGGAAGGTCACTGCGGCAAAAGTATCAAGTTTACAGTGTGTAGGAAAGAATGGCTTCATCAGGTCAAATGGGGGAAAAACAGGGACCAGAAAAGACGTTGAAATCTGGGTTGCGGAGTTTGGACATTTTTCCTTGAAATTCAGGGTTTTAAACATGAATCTGACCTGGTTAGGTCTGTGTTTTTTAAGTGTGCACTAGTATGGGGTATGTACTACCTAGTTAGCCACAGAACCCACCATGCCATGTCACCTTACAGTGGATTTTGTCCCACATGCCCCCCAAGTTTGCAATCCTGCTTAGCTTTAGTTAGTTGCTAACAAAAAATTAAAAAGAAATTGATTCCAGGTACTGACTTTATATACCGTCTCAGGAGGCTGGGGAGGAAAAGTATATAAAACCTGGATATGAGATTGTAGGTGGAAAGAGCAACTAAATATCTACTTAAATAAAATGAAAAAGAGAGAAAATAAGTGGTTGCAAGGAGGTGGAGTAACCCAAACTCTCATACACTATAATTTCTGGAATGGTTAATCGGTACAACTCTGCAAAACCTTTTGTCAGTATTCATTAAGCTGAACATCTGCAGACCCTATGACCCAGCAGTCGCCTTCTCAGATCTACGCTCAACAGCTCTGTGGACATGTGTGCACCCAAAGTCACGCACGGGGCTGTTTAAAACAGCTTTCTTCACAGAAGCTCCAAACTGGAAACTCTCCAAGTGGACAGTCGATAAGCGGATAAATAAATTTTCCTATGTTCACACAATAAACCACTATCTACTGAATATTCTATACCTGTGTACAATATAGATACATCTCATAACATAATACTAACTGAAAGAAAAAAATTTAAAAGACTACCTGCTGAATGAGTTTGTGTACATAAAGTGCAAAAACAGGCAACACTAAAATTTGCTGTTTGGTAATGATTACCCAGGGGCAGCCACAGCGCCTGGCTGGAAGAGGGTAACAGGAGAGCTTCTGGGAGCCGGGTCCATTCTATTCCTGCTGGTTTCATGGATGTGTTCAGTCTGTAAAAATTCATTCAACTGAAAAAGAAGTGTATTTATGATACGTGTACTTTCCTGAATATATTTCAACTTAAGTTTTTGCCAATTAAAAAACAAGCTGGAGGTCATGGCAAATAATGCTAGGGCAGTACACCAGCTAAAAGCGAATGAGCCCTGAATCAGAGACATAACTGTGCAACTCCTCATTTATCCATCAAGCAGATTTCATTAAGGAGCTACCGTGTAGCTGGGTGTGGTGGCGCACACCTGTAATCCCAGTACTTGGGAGGCTGAGACAGGAGGATCACAGGTTGCAGGATAGCCTCCGCAAATTAGCAAGACCCTGCTTCAAAATAACAACAACAACAACAACAAAAGATAAGGCTGGGGATGTAGCTCAGAGGTAAAACACCTCTAGGTTCAATCCCCAGTAAAACACACACACACACACACACACACACACACACACACACGCACACACACACACTGCCTTGCATCAAACACTCTACTAG
>PVJS01012025.1:0-44597 GCA_004027185.1 Glis glis | reverse complement strand
AGAGAGAACCAAGATAATGTATATATATATATATATATATATATATATATATATATATCCCACCAAAATTTTGCCCTCAATCTATTACCAGTATGTAAGGTGGACTCTATTTCTAGCCTTTTAAATTAAATTAAATTTTACTCCACTTAATTTTTCCTAGATCTTTCTATCTATACACAACAGCATCATGCTGGATTTATTTTAATAGCTTTATGGAAGCATGTCTTCTCACATGATTCTTCTTTAAGAGAAAGTGTCATGATATAATTGGTCCTTTGCATTTAATATACTTTTTATAATTAGATTGTCAAGTTCCATAAATATCTCTCTTAGAATTTTGTTAGGGATAAAGTCTATAAGTCAATCTAAGGAGCACTACCACTTTCCTGTAATGAGTTTTCCAGTCTATGAATTTATGGATTTTCAATTCATTTAGATTTTATTTAATTTTTCTGAAATAAATTTTTGTAATTTTCCCATAGAGATCTTACCTATTTTCTTAGGACTTGATTTTTTTGATGATATTGTAAATATTCTTTTTAAAATTTAATTCCATAAGTGTTTATTGGTGAATATTTGCTTATTGATTTCTTGTATTTTAAACTTTGAATCCAGCAACCCAGCTAATGTTTATTCAAAAGTGACCTCTAATTTTCCCCCTTTTCTACTATCTTTTTAAAAATATTAAAGTTATGCAAACTCTATAAAATGAATTGGAATGTGTAATTTATCTTTTTTTCTTCTCTGGAAGGGTTTGTGTAAGATTGAAATGATTTCTTCTGTGATGTTTATTAGAACTTGTCAGTGAAGGTAGTATGTTCCTAGAGTTTTCCTTGTAGGAAGCTATTTAACATTTTTAATGGTAGTAGGACTTTTAAGATTTACTATTTGTTATTTTTTTCTAGGAACTTGAGGATTTTTTTAATAAAAAATCTTTTGTTTTCTATATAATAATCACCCCATCATGATATTGGTTATTATTGGTAAGATACAATACAAGTTCAGGGTGAGACTGAGATTCCCATGGCAGGTTTCCATAGCAGGGGGTGGGAAGCCCTATGGTTCCCATAGTATTCAGTTACGCCAAGCAAGCCAAGCATAACGAAAGTACAGAAGCAAGAATAGGCAGTTAGCAAGATAACACTAACACAGTAAGTTACAATATGTTGTTACGATAATCCATTAACTATCCTGCCAATGTCCTGGTTTAATTTTTTTCAAGGCCAACTTCCCTGTTTTAGGGCCAGGTTTGAGGTCATTCTGAGTAACAAGTATGGAGTCACTCTAGCTAACAAGTTACTCTGGCTAACAAGCTCTAACTATGTATCATCACATTTTTAAGTTGCAGAGGGTCTCACGAAGTACTTGAGGCTCACCTTGAACCTGAAATCCTCCTGTCTCAGCCTCCCACATACTGGGATTACAGGCATGTGCCACTGCATCCAGCTCTTGTTTCTTTCTGCCAAAAACTTCAATCTGGAATCACTTCCTTTCTCTACATAGCATATATAGAAAAGTTATTAGTATGTGCTGCTGGTGAGCACTCCAGTGCTTTTCATCTGGAAATGTCATGATTTTGCCATATTTTGAAAGGTTTAGAACTCTAGGTTGAGTATTATTTCCTTCTATATATTGATGATATAATTCAGTTAACTTTTGACTTTTATTGTGCTTATAAAAGTCAGATATAAGGTTATTTTGAAGGTAATATATCTGTGTTTCTGTTTTTTTTTTAATAATTTCTTTCCTTGGTGGTTTGCAGTTTCATTATAGTATTTCTACTGTTCTACTGTGGTTAGCCTCTTTTATCCACCCTTCTAATCTTCCCATTCTTTTGATTCTCATGAGTCTTTTTTCTTTGTTATCTGCACTTCATAACTCTCTTTTCCTTTGTGTTCAGACTGCTGCTAAGTATCTTCATCACTGTCTTTATTTTGGTTATTGTATTTTTATTTCTAGAATATCTGCTAGTAGTTCTTCAAGTCTACAATGTTACTTTTTATAACTTCTTTTCTGTGGACATTTTCTCTATCATCACATCTAATTATATAAGTGCTGCCCTTTATATCGTGGTTTAAAATATATGTTTATAATTCTAGGAAATGAGGTCGTGTGTAAAGTCATTTGGGGCTATTTTTGTTGGTGCACACTTGTAAAGTAAATTGTAAAGTATATTAACAAGTAATGGAATTTGTTAGATTAAGCCTATGTTCTACCTAACTAGGTGAATTAAGAGAATATGAGAGGCCGGGTTTGGTGGCACATGCTTGTAATCCCAGTACTTGGGAGGTGGACACTGGAGGATCCGGGTTCGCGGCCAGCCTCAGCTACTTAGTGAGGCCCTCCACAGCTTCGTGAGACCCGGTTTCAAAATAAAGTATAAAAAATAGGGCCTGGGGTGTAGCTCGGAAGTAAAACACCCCTGGGTTCAATCCCTGGTACCGCAAAAAAAAAAGAGAGAGAATATAAGATATGCTTTGATAAATGTCCTTGAAACCTCAGTCAACATAAGGAAGTATATTTCCCATTCAGTCTTCTGTTGATTTAAGTGACTTTCTAGGGCAGCTAATCTGAACTGACAAGTAAATTACTTTACATGGCAAAATGGACTTTTCAGATAGGTTTAGTTAAGAACCTTGAGATGGGGGAAATACCCTGGATTATTTGGGTGGGCCCAATATAATCACACAGCTTCCATGTAGGTAAAAGAGGAAGGTTGGAGAGACTAGAGAATGATGTCCTGTGGCTTTAACGATGGAAAGGGGACATCAGTCAGAGAACCCAGGCAGCCTCTAGAAGCTGGAAAAGGCAAGGGAATGGACTGTCCACCAAAGCCTCCAGAAGGAAGGCAGCTCAGCTGATCCCTTGAGTTTAGCTTTGCAAAACCATTTTGGATTTCTTTCTTTCTTTCTTTTTCTTTCTTTCTTTCTTTCTTTCTTTCTCTCTCTCTCTCTCTCTCTCTCTCTTTCTTTTTTTCTTTCTTTCACAAAGACAGAGGTTTATTGAGGAAAAGTGGGGATACACATTCAAGGGAGAACACGGCCACCTTGAGAGCGTGAGAGGCCCTTGGGATCTTTGCAATCCTTTTCTTATAGGGGAGGGGGAGTGGCTAGGGGCACATGCGGGTGGAGGTCTAGACTTCCTCCTAATCCTGAGGCTCTGGCATCATCAGTGGGTGGTATCTGACCTTGTCACTCCTTATGGATCCTTTATTTCCTAAGCATCTCAGGAATCTCAGGTGGGGAGAAAGGCCATTGTGATTAAGCATGTGGGCTCATTGAGGCTTCTCTCTAAGACAGAAGGCACCTTGTAGGGTGGAGTTAGAGATCATGAATTTTCCAGATTTTAAAACTATATTTTCCCAGTACTTGGGAGGCTGAGACAGGAGGATCACAGGTTTGCAGCCAGTCTCAGCTACTTAGTGAGGCCCTCCACAACTTAGTGAGACCCTGTTTCAAAATAAAAAATAAAAAATAGTGCTGGGGGTGTAGCTTGGAGGTAGAATGCCCCTGGGTTCAATCCCTAGTACTGCAGAAAACAAACAAACAAACACACAAAAAACCAACTATATTTTCCCTTTCATTCCCAGTGTGTCTCCTTTCTACCTAATATTTTATTTCTTCTATCCTGCTTCATCCCCACCCCCAGACTTTGGTCCCTTAATCTTAAGGGTTGATGAAGGGAAAAATTCCATCTTCTATAACTGCTTCTGAGCCTATCCAGGGACAGAAGAATCAATGAATCTGTGTTGTTTTATGCCACCAAGTTTTTGTGTATTTGTTACAAAAGCCACAGGAAACACATGTAGTATTGTCTGAATCACCGCTTCATAACTCCCAGCTCTTGTCAATTTATTGATGTCATCCTAGGAAGATCCATTTCAGACTTCTAACCTCAAAACTGTAGAACGATACATTTGTTCTAAGCTGTTAAGTTTGTGGCAATGTTACAGTAGAATTGGGAAACCGAGTCAGATTTTAGGTTATCTCACTTCAGTTATCCAGAGATTTGAACTTTTGGCTTTGCCAGGTTACTGTGAAGTTTCCTACACAACCAATGAAGCAGAATGAGGAAGGAACTAGATGAGACTGGGTGTGGCGAGTGGCAGCTTGTGCTGTATACGGCCTTTGTCTCCGCCATTATTGCAGCTTACCATGTGCACCGCATTTTAATTCTGGAGGGGCCGGTGACAAGCTGGCTAACTTAAATTGGACACTCATTTTGTCCACTCTGCTCTTTAGTGTACTGTCGAAAGGCAAAATTACATCAAATTAAGTCATAGATTAAACTGGCTTTTACCCATGATTCATTAATTGGGACAGCCTCTATTCTATAAAACAGAATGAGCATGCCCACTGGGCAATATCAGGGTTTATAAGGGGTGAGCAAGGAAAAGGAAAAATAGATTTAAAAGATGGCTGATTAACATCAATTACTTTAGGTTTCTGTTTTGGTACGGATCAGAGTGGAGGGGGCTTCCTTATTGCTTAGACTCAGGTAGACTGAAATCTTACATTTATAGAAAAAACTGGTCTTGTTGGGGATCTGTCTGCTTCCTTAAAGTGTCATCGTGGGTATGTGGCACTTAGCATGAGTTATTTCATTTTGGTTTTGTCTGGTCTGTAGGGCGCCTAGTTCAGGAGCTCAGTCCAGAATAATGGCTTGTTTTTATTTAACAGCGATTGCCTTCTGGTGGGTGCTAGTATGTGATCATATGTGCCAGCTCCCATCTGTTTATTCATACACCTCTACTCCAGGCCTCCTGTCTCCAGTCTTTCTGACATTTTCTTTGTAGCATCTTGATTAGCCACCCATGTCATTCCTGATGCCCGGGAGTCTACAAATAGTCTCATCTCAGACCATTTGTTCTTCCAAACAAAGTGCATGCTCCTTTGTGCCATTTGTCACTGCCTTGCTATTTTACCCTTGAGTGTGGCTGAAATGCAGCTGCTGTCTATTCTTGGCTTGCAGTCAACCATGGAGCAGATCCATTTATAAAACATGCTTGGGTTTTTGCTATTCCGTCAGCTGGTCATTCAGTACTCCTCCCTATAGCCATATACATGACCTGAGAGAAAACCACTGGTGAAACCATAGTGGGTGACCCTGAAGTCTGGCTACCTCTTCATGAACCCTGTTCCTGCTTCGGTTTGATTTCACATGTGCCATTTGCAACTTGTATGGATTATTCCTTGGTCTGCCCGACTTTCTGACTTGATAAATCCAAGGGTACCTAGCTGAAGGTAAGCAATTCAGGATGCACTGTCACTTGGTGTCCTGTGTATAGAGTGCTAATTTGAGTAGGGAACGGTAGACCTTTTGTGAATGCGCTTCCGTTCAGTTGTACTCATCACATGGTTCAGAGTCCCAGGCTTTCCTGAAGAGGGACCTGAGTTGCCATTTGTAGCTTGGATATTCTAACTATTAAATCCTGAGTTTGGTCCTGATCTTTTTCTTTCTCTGAATATGGAAGTAAAGCCGCTTTTTAAGCTACCAAAATGGCTCTCTGCTCATCGAACTTTACTTTTAATTGTTTACTAACTCACTCTGTTTTTTATCATCCTTCTGTTGGACATCAGTGAGATTTAATTACAGTCAGCTAATCCCATTCTCTTACATGTATTGCCTCCCGCCCCCATACTTTTAAAATACAGCATCATTTTTTATCACTATACAGGTCAGCGTAGTTCCCTTTACCAGAATGTTCTTTCAAATTACTGCCAGTAAAAGTTTTAGCATCATATTGTACCAGAGACTGTCCGTGACCCTCATATCACCTAAGATCAATTGCTCTTTGTCAGATAGGCAGTGAGTAGTCTAATCCCCAACCACTGTTCTTTCATCTGCTTTCTTTCTTTTTTTTTTTTTACGGTACCAGGGATTGAACCCAGGGGCGTTCTACCTCCGAGCTACACCCCTGGCCCTATTTTTTTATCCTTTATTTTGAGACCGGATCTCACGAAGTTGCGGAGGGCCTCACTAAGTAGCTGAGGCTGGCCGCAAACCCGGATCCTCCGGTCTCTACCTCCCAAGTACCGGGATTACAAGTGTGCGCCACCACATCCGGCATCATCTGCTTTCTTATACCACTTCTGATATCAGGGCACAGGACCTCTGCAGTCATATGGGGCCCTGTGCTTAGAAAGGTCCTATGCTTGCTATGCTACTCTGCTGCTCTTATCAAGTTGAAATGCTTACTTTTTAAACAAGGAGATTTGCATTTTCATTTTGCACTGGGCTTCACAAATTGTGTACCCCATAGTGACTAGTATCGTAGGCACCAATCAGATCCTCCATGAAGCAGATGCTGAGATAGTTAGAAGTACAAAAGGTTTAAAAGGGAAAAACTGAAGGAGGAAGAAGTAGAATTTGGTTGGAGGAGTTTTCAATTTAAGATGCCAATATATTACCCCTGTGATAAGAGAGGAGAAAGGAGGATCTAGGAAAGAGATCTTTAACTTACAATATGATCTGACCAAGTCTCAGACATAACAAAATCGAATTTCAGAACAAAGATGAGCCATTAGATTATTTCCATGGGCAGGATGGTCAGGCCCCAGTACTCCGCTTGCTCAGTCATTGACAGGGGCCTGCCTGGCAGTAGCTAGAACTCAGCTTGAAAGCTGAGGCTCATCCTGAAGGGACCAATAGTTGGAAACTATTAGCTAACTGTTCTTGTTGCAGCAAAATGCAAATTCCTTCTTGAAAGATCTGAGTGGTGTACCTCCATGGCTGCCACAATATGTACCTTATAATTATTCTATGTGCTATGCAATGAAGTATACAATCTGTAGTTGATCATGTAGTTTATATATGTCACTGGGTAAAATGAATTAATTGTTGTTTAAATATTATAGTACCTTACTAATTTTTTTGTCTACTCATTCTATCAATTGCTGAGTTATAATTGTCAACTAAAATTGTGGATTTGTGCATTTCTACATCAAATTCTGTCCTCTTTTTTCCTTATATTGTTTAATGTATCTTATTTTATGCATACATTTAAAATTTTTAAATCTTCCTCTTTCTCCTTCATAATTGCTCTAGCCTCATAATTATTCTAATTTTTATAAAACCACAATATCTTTTTGGTTAGTATTTATATGAAATACTTTTTTCATTGCTTATTTTCACCTCTTTGGCCTTATTATTAAAGTCTGTCTCTTGTAAAGAGAATATAATTGGATTTGTTCTGTTCTGTCTGTAATCCAGTTTAAAAATGTTTATCTTTTAATTGGATTATTTAGTCAATTTACATTTAATTTGTTGTGATATAGTTGAGTTTAAGTAAACTACTATATTATTTGCTTCCTATTAATCTCTGTCTTTGTCCCTTTTTTCCTCCTTGCTTATATTCTTTTTATTAATCTACCATGATTTATTTTTAAAATTTTATCCCCTCTATTAGCTTTTTAGTTGTATACATTGTACTATACTGTTAGTGGTCATGCTAGTTATTGCAGTATACACTTAGGACTTCCTACGATCAACCTTCAACTAGTGCTTTTACCATTGCTCATACATTCAAGAACATTAAGCCCTTCATCTCTGAATGTTACGGTAGATAGATATGAGCAAAGGGAAGGATAAAGGAAACTCAAGCTCAACCCTCAGGAGGCACCCAACTGACTGTTCCTCATCCAGGGACCTCCCAGGGGAAATGGATACAATCAGTCCTGAGGGTTTAGGGTCCATAGCATGATAGAGCTTGTGCAAACGTTTAGCATTCTGCCTTCCTTGGGGTCATTATAATATCACTTACATTGTGGTTTTGTCTCTCCCCATTTTGCTTAGATGATGATGGGAAAAATTGCAACATGATGGAATTGGCAGCACAGGTGCACTAAACCTTGGCTGGAAACTGATGTAAACACCCTCAAATTAATAATTCATAGGAGGGAGGATCCCAGACAGATCACAAAAAATGCTCAAGGCAGAGGACACTGGCCACCCACCCCCTTTTGGGCAGGCCCACTCCACATTCTCTGGAGCATCATTTTCTTTCCTTTCCTTTCATTAAATAAACCCATTGTACTTTCTTATTTTCTTTTTCTCCCAACTGAAATCTTTCCTTCAGGAAGAAACGAACTCCCAATAACACAAGTACCCCCCACTTCACCCTCTGGTAACACAAGTTACCCTTGCTTCACCATCCTGTAACACAAGTACCCCCCCCATTTCACCCTCTGTGCATTATTCATCCACATAGTTTCCTTCTACATTTTATAAAACAAACAAGGTACGATTAGTAGCAGTGTTATTGCAAGCAGTCAATTCTTATTTATATTTGCCTACGTTTTACCCTTTCTGGAACTATCCATTCTTTTCTACAGTTCCTTTCTTCTATGTGAGATCATTTTTCTTCAGTCTAAAGACTTTTAGTGTTTCTCATAGTACACGTGTACTGTCAAAGAATTCTCTAGCCTTTTTAAGTCTGAAAATCCCTCTAATTTTCCCCCAGAAGGCAAATAAAAACAGTAAGTGGCTTTTCAACTTCAAAAAAAGTTTAAAAAAATTGAATGAACTCTTTTTCAGCACATGGCTCACCTATAATCATTGTTTACAGAGTTGCAGTAAGATAAAAATGAAATATTGAGGGCTTTTTAACAAATGTATATGTTTGGTGAATGCTACCACAGAAAGTTAATCGGGGTAAATGCTTGCTTTCTGCTGTAGAGGGGAGGATAACAGAGCAAATCCTTTTGTTCCATTCTAGGCAGTCAATAAAAAATATTTAAAACTAGACATTTGAAACATAGCACATAGGCATAAATTCGAGAGTCATAAGACACTGAAACCAACAACTAATAATGTGAATATTTTTGCCTCTGCAGAGAGAGATTTGGGTAGAAGTTGGGAGAGGAAACTGCTCTTTTTCAGCAGGGTATATGAAAACTCTCTGTACTACCTTCTCAAGTTTTCTGTAAATATAAAACTTTTCTAAACATAGTCTATTTTCAAAAGCACATGTATGACATTCAAAAGAATGTTTGGTCAAAGAATGATTAAATTATAGCACATTAAAGGACTCTTTAGAGTGTCTGACTCATAAAACAAGTTCAATAATGGTATTTCCTTTATTTTTCATTCTAGGGATATTGGGAAATTGATCTGCCATCTGGACATTAATCTCTGTGCTTATTCAGCCTTCCTTCTTATTCTCATCTACTTTCTATCATTTGATTCACATTAATTAATTCCAGCCACATCTTTTTTGTGCTTCTTCATTTTGGACAACATTCAAACAACAGTTTCTATAACAAGGCAGTAGGATCACTTTTCAAGTTTCACTCTTCTGTTTGCTAGAGTCTTTTAATAAAACACCATGAAAACCTCATTCGTATGAAAGCCCTCTAACACTGATCTTTTGTTTCGATAAGGTACTGAAAACAAACAAAAAATTTAAAAATGCTCAGACTCACACAAGCCAGTCTCTTGCCCACTCACTGATTGCTTGCTCTAAGGCTAAAACTTTAAGCAAGAAAGCCATCTATTTCCAGCAGAAAGACATTTTCCAGTGTTATTGAGCATATATGTCCCTATCACTCTGAACTTCATTACAAGGTGAGACTACAATGCACCAATAATAGTATTAAAAAAGGATACAATTATTCAAATTCAAAATAAATAAATAAATGCTTATTTTATGTTCTAAGAAATGATAATGACAATTCAGAGTTCACCAAGATAATTTCCATGTCCTAAAGGATAGCTTAATTATACAGGAACCATTTTTGATCCAGAACTTGATAAGAGGGCCTTAGGAGCTCCTAAAGTGGAACTTCCTTCAGTTTAGGGCTCATTCTTAGTCTTACCTCTCTTTTGCTTATAAGATGCCTCACAGCAGCTCAGCACCTTCCAGTCTCAGTGACTTTACTTGAGTGCTTAATGAAGTCTCACAATATCTTCCGCTCCCAGCCAGCTTGCAGTGTTTCTTTCCATACATAGAATTACCAAACTGCCTCCTCTTGAGCCACTGCATTTAGCTCCCATCTGCTTGAAGCCTCCAGAATCCTCCCTAGAGTGATGCACCCTGAAAAGCTGGGGGTTCCCCATCACCATTCTGCTCTTGGGTGGGTGACTGGGACCCCTCATCAATTCTGTCTGCTTCCAGTCCCATGGAAATCTCAGTCTCCAGGATTTTTCTTTGTTACCCAAAGAGATTTCTCCTTCTTGTTCTTTACTCTCATATAAATTAAATGGAACAACTGAGAGCAATGTTTACCTCTTAGCAATTTGGGGTCCTAATAAGAATGAGTTGATCAAATTCTCATTTTCTGCTCAACTGCATTTCTCTCTCATGACAACTTTCTTTCCTCCAAGATTTCCTATGAATCTAACTGCCAACATTTAAAGTAAAATGTTATTTTGACTCTTAGATGAATGTATGCATACATATGCATACATTTTTGAGTTACAAAGAATAATATAACATCATACTCACAAAATTTCCAAGTTTGCGCCGGGCGTGGTGGTGCACACTTGTAATCCCAGTACTTTGGGAGGCGGAGACTGGAGGATCCAGGTTCGCGGCCAGCCTCAGCTTTTTCTCTCTCTCTCCCCCTGTCTCTCTCTCTCTCTCTCTCTCTCTCTCTCTGTCTACTTAGTGAGGCCCTCCGCAACTTCTTGAGACCCGGTTTCAAAATAAAGTATAAAAAAATAGGGCCGGGGGTGTAGCACGGAGGTAGAATGCCCCTGGGTTCAATCCCCGGTACCGCAAAAAAAAAAAAAAAAAAATTCCAAGTATGGGAGTGAAGGGAAAAATGTTTTAAAACTTGAACCTCAGCATGAATGAGGTGCTCATTAGAAAAGCAGAATTAATATGTCTAAATGAAAGCTGTGACTGTTTTTATAAATAATCAGTTTTGAATGATATGTTTGATCACAGGTCCTTAGCCTGCCTTGAGGATGAGGGGAAGTCAGAGATGCCACATGTCATAACATTACTTCATCTACTCATCAACACTCCCAATATAGCTCTCAAGACACTTCACTGGAATTTCAAGTTTGTATATAATGATGATCAATGTGTTCACTTAAATTTTTCAATGGCTCTTATACTTGTGAAAATAATAAGTTAAAGCATATCAAATTTCTTGTTATATTTTAAGATGTTTCAAAAACATCTAACATACTGTATTCTAAATAATGTGATTAAATAATATATATGTATAATATAAATGTTTTTATGTGTTGATATGTGAGTAGTATATTTTAAAATAATATATGTTAATATATAAACACATAAATTAATAGCATAATTCTATAAAGGTCCAGTTTATAAAACATGACTTAACCTAATTAACAACCTTAGTAGTCCCAGATTAAAAAAAGAAAAGCTACAATTTGATGATAGTAAGTGAAATTCCAATGTAGCCCTCCTAGGGAAGTCAATTTAAGCATAGTACTACTGAGGTGGGTGCCACCTGAGGAAGTCCTGGGGCCTTCCACTGCTCACCCTCACTCCTCCCACCACCCCCTTCCTCAAGAACCCAAGGGGGAAATGCCAGAATTTTAAGTGCCTTTAAACATATGCATATGTATACCTTTTATTATTGGTACTTGAAATATTCGTAGTAAAATGTGACAGTGTGAGAAATGCAGGATTTATAGAAGCAGATAAAAAAGAGGAAAATGAAGATAAAAGTTCTACAGATTTGGGAAGAACCAATGACCTCTGGTGTTCCTGCCTTTTTGCTTCAGAATCGGAACCCATGTGTTTAGTCATTCTCTTAACAGCCTTTTCCATCTGTTCTGGAATGAAAATTGTGCAGTATCTTCTTAGGTGTTTGTCTAGAGCAATCTAGATTTCCTCTTTCTATATTCCAAATGTTTCTATTTCAGACATTAAGAACATAGCACATATATTAAGAGATCTCAATGCAAAGAAAACTCTCAACTGAGGACCTCAACCTTATTCTTTCTTGTGTATATTTTTAATTTTTAAAATAAATTTTAGTTATATGAGTGTTACTTATATTATTTAACACATTCTTTTGCTGACATAATTACTACTCACTGTTTAAATTCCAGGGTATCAGACCCATAAAGAATCAGAACACCTAGGATAATGGGTTCTTAAATTTTCAATGCATATCAGTGCGTGTTGTGTAGAGGTATTTTGATCCTAGAGCAGAGAACATCTTCATTCCTTATGCAATCTTAGTCTACTCAGATTTATCCTTTGCACACATCTAACGCTGCATGTCCTCTGCTTAGTATATCTGTTGTGTACATTTTTTCACTCTCTGCCTGTCTGATATGTGCTGACTTTCTTTACATTTTGAACTCAAACTCCCCAAGAGAGATAATTAGACTAGGTCAGCCAAGCACTACTCAGTATAGGCTGTTCCTGTTGAGCAAGCATTTATACCATGTTGGAAATGGCTCAACATCATAAGGTTGGCCAAGGCTGTCAGTACATAAATTTTCTTTCTGGAGCTAGACATATAAATATGTGTAAAATCTTATATCTTTTCACAGTGAGTGATCTCCATTAGTTGCATTCCCCCCCCCAAGTAGTTCAGGAACAAGATAAGCTTCTCTATCTTCATAACTGTTGAAGAGTTTATTGGAGGTATTATCCAATGCAGTTATATAGGAGAAAGAAATGGAATGCATAAGAATTTTTTAAAGAAGAGGAAATATAACTGTTTTTTTTTAAATCACAGCTGTAATTAATTACCACAAATTTAGTGCCTTGGAAAAACACAAACTTATTAACTCACAATTTCAAGATCATAAATCTTACATAAATCACATTAAGCTAAAATCCAGGTGTTGGCAAGACTGTTCCTTCTGGAGGCTCTGGAGAACAACCTGCTTCCTTGCCTTTTCTGGCTTCTAGCGTCTACCTGTGATCTTTGGCTTGCAACCTTTTCTGTGTTCTTCAAAGATCTTTGTTTCTTAGCCTCTGTTTCAGTTGTCACATTTCTCCTCTGACTCTTGACTCTCCTCTCTCCCTTTTATGAGAACTCTTGGGATTACATTGGACCTGCCAATATAATAGAATATAATATCCTCATTTCAAGATTCCTAATTTAATTATAGCTGCCAAATCATTTTTGCCAGGTAAGGTAACACATTTATAGATTGGGGATTAGAACTCCTTGGGAGCATTAATTTTTCTGGTACATGAAACTATCTATTTTTGTAGATGTTGTGACATTATTATTGAAAAACCTGAAACTGACAAAAATAATAAAAGAATCTATTGATGTAGCAAAATATTAAATCAATGTACAAAAATTAGTAGACTTAACATATTGAGAAGGTAATGTACTAGAGATTATAATGGATAAAATCTATTTTTAATGGCAATAAAAGTAAATTACTTAGGAATATACTTAAGAGATTTATAAAATATGAGGAAAGCCTTAAAACATGCCTGAAAGACACAGACGTAGATTTTAATTAATGGAAGTACATCATTAATGTTGACTACAGTGTATCAGAATCATAAAAGTTTACATCGAAATATCAACAATTATTTTTTCTGGAGCTAGACACATTAATTTTAAAGTACATATGTAAAAGTCAGCATGGAAGAACAGTTAGGGAAATCATGGAGATAAGATCACCGTTAATAAAACCATGTAAAAGAATAGTAATGAGAGCCTCTAAAATCAAGCCCTGGGAGATATTAAATATATTGTGAGGTTTCTATCATTAAAATATTGATTCACTAATGTATTGACTCATAAGTTGCTAGAGAGACCAAGAGGATAATAGAAAGTTGAGAAATAGAAATCTATGATTCACATCTGAAAGCTCTGGAGAAAATACAGTCATACATATCAATGATATTGGGCAGCTTGATGGCAATTACAGAAAGAAATATAATTAGTCTATATCTCACAATATTACTGCAGTAGAGTCAAAGTTGGTTAGAACTCTAAATGTAAAGAGAAATAGAGTGTAAACAGGAATAAAAAGGATGAATTATTTCATAACATGGTTATGAGAACAGACTTTCTAACTTTAGAATCAAACTTATATTGAATAAAGAAGAAGATTGACAAGTGCATTAAAAATAAAATTTGGGGGCCCAGGATATAAGTCAGTGATAAAGAATTTGCCTAGCATCCACAAGGCCCTGGATTTTATCCCCAGCATAGCAAAAATAAAGTTTTGTAAGAAAAATCATCATATATGTAGTAAAAAAATTTATGACAAACCAAATACCATACCCTATGGCCAGTCTCTTTCCATGGCTCTGGTCTTATCCATGTGACCAAGTTTGGTAGATTAGATAAGAGTTCATGTAATGCAAACAGACCTTTGGAAAATGACTATACACTGAGATTTGGGGATTCTTTTACTCCAGGGAACCATTGTGCCGCCATATAAATAGTCTAATGGACTTCTGAATTATGAAAGATCATGTGGAGAAGAATCTCAGCCACCCTGCATGTCCCAGTGGAGATCTTTATCATGTGAATGAAATAGTCTAAGTCAAGCCTTATCTGATCAGAAGACACGCTCAGTTGACCCACATCATTGTAGGGGGGAAGTATTTGTTGTTTTAAGTCATTAACTTTTCATACAGGTAGTTAAGTAGCATAGATGCCTGATATAAGTTCATGGTTTAGGGATATGAAATGTTTCTCTAAGATCTCTATAATTTTCTTATCACATGGGAAATTCACAGGGAGAATATATAGCAACACATTCTTCTACCATTTAGAATTTGTTTCAGGAAACAGCTGATAATATTCTTTATTTTATGTACAGCAAGTATATATTATATATATTATGATTTGGATATGTGATGTCCCCCAGAAAAGCTCAAGTGTTGGCAATGTAATAGTGTTCAGAGGTGAAATAATTGAATCATGAGCGCTCTAACCTCATGAGTGAATTAATCCACTGATGGATTGATAGTCTGAATGGATTTACTGGGTGGTAACTGGAGGCAGGTAGGGTGTGGCTAGAGGAAGTAGGTCACTGGAGGGCATGACCTTGTACTTATCTGTCCCTGGTCCCTTCTTCTCTGGTGCTCTCTCTGCTTCCTGGCTGCCATGAGTTGAGCAGCTTTCCTCCACCACACACTGACACCATGCTGTTTCTTCCTTGGTGTCAGCCAGTCATAGACTGAAACTCTGAAACTGTGAGCCAAAATAAATCTTTCCTCCCCTAAGTTGTTCTTGTCAGGTATTTTGGTCAGAGGGAGGCAAAACTAACATACATACCTCAAATATATATCATCTACTAGAATTTTGGAAAAAGGTCATCAGGAGAATTGTTTCCAGTTCTCTCCTGAATAATGATGATAATTATTATAAGCTTTTCAAAAGTTTTCATATACATTATCTTCATTTATCCAACTAACACTCCAGTGGCAATCTCAGTCAGGTATAATTATCCTCTTTGAGCTACAGAAAGGTTATGTAACCTGCTCATAGTGACCCAACTACAAAGGAAAACAGTTTGTGTGCTTATGAGAAAGCTGTACCCCCCTCTTTTTTTTTAAATTTAGGAGGCTGGAGTTTCTATTTCTGTCATTATAACTCAGTGTATTTTCCTGAACAAGTATCTTCATCAGTTAGGTCCTCAGTTTACTTACTTTAGGGTGAAAATCCCTGCCTAACCTCCTACTGGTCTTGTGAGAGTCAAGTGAGAAAACAACTTTCTGTGAAATGCCTTGTAAATTCCAAAACATTGCACACAGTAAGCCAGACCAACTTCTAAGGTTTACTCTAGTGTGCTATAATAGTAAATTAAGAAACGAAAAATTTTTGAAATCGATAAACTAGTACATTATTTCTTATGATCCTCCTATTTCATTCCGAACTGTGTCAAAATGTCACTATAAGAATAATAACCCAAGCATCATGTTATTTCGATCTATCAGAGCTGCACAATGGGAAAACCAATAGGACAACAACAACTAAACCATACACACACACTAGAGACAAACTAAGCAACACCAATCAATGACTTCAGTCATCTCTTGTACATTAAGGAGCTCTTTTGAAGAGGAGCCATGATTTACCAACAAAGGAGGGAGAGGAGAGGCCTAGTATTTTGAGTGCTTAATATATATCAGATATTTTGCAAATGCATTGCATATATTGCCTCTTTATAGCTTTTATAACCTCTTGAAATGATATTATTTTAAATTTATTTACTCACTTACTTACTTAGTGATAGTAGGGATTGAACCCAGGGGTGTGCAACCTCTGAGATACACCTCTGTCTTTTTTTTTTTTTTAGCGGTACCGGGGATTGAACCCAGGGGCATTCTACCTCCGCGCTACACCCCCGGCCCTATTTTTTTATACTTTATTATGAAACCGGGTCTCACGAAGTTGTGGAGGGCCTCACTAGGTAGAGAGAGAGAGAGAGAGGGAGAGAGAGAGAGAGAGCTGAGGCTGGCCGCGAACCCAGATCCTCCGGTCTCCGCCTCCCAAAGTACTGGGATTACAAGCGTGCGCCACCACGCCCGGCCCTTTTAGTTTTTTTTATTTAGAAACAGGGTCTTGCTAAGTTGCTGAGGCCGGCCTTGAACTTGAGATCCTCCTGTCATAGCCTCACAAGTACTGGGATTATAGGTGTGCACCAGAATGCCTGGTTCATTATTTCCATTTTAACATGAAGATAGAAAAGCCCAAAGATATTAAGAAAGGATTCTTGAAGTTACATAAAAACTCAAAGGACCAAGAATTTAACTCTGGCTTATACCCTAATCATGACTGCAAACACAAACAAACCAAAACAGCCAAAACAATTTTCACTAGGTTTTCTGTTATTGTTCAATGTATTATGGTTTGGTTGCAAAATAGTTTCATTGTTAGTATGTCATAGATATGTTCCCCTTTGCCAAACAAATGTCATTGCCACATTCTAAGGGCAACAAGTAGCTCCTGAGTGATATAAAGAATGGAAATTTTAATACAGTTGGTAGGACAACCTCATGATGATTAGTAGTATCTATCAGCTGAATGATTGGAAAGCCAGAGCTCACTGAAGCAGCACAACCTCTGGCTGACACAATGGAGAGCACAGGCTATTCCAGCCCAAGGTATCCCTGCATTTGTTAGAACCCCTATGGATCTTCATGTACCCTTAGCAAGAGGGAGTCACCCCCCTTGAAGCACAGATTCTGCCTTTGATTTAAAATGGCTGTAGACTGTTTTTACAAAAAAAAAAAAAAGTATTGAGAAATCATTTTCCTCCCTGGAAAAGCAAAATCTGTCCTGCAGCAAAATATCCAGTAGAAGTAACATTTGAGACATCTGCAACTCAGTAGGATGATCTCTGTTGACTGCATTTTCTGTCTGGAAAAGTCTGATGTAATGCAGGCGATGGGTTTGTTTTGCTGTTTGTTCTAAAAGTGCTTATCTTTGAATTTGGTTTCTAAAGAAA
Source organism: Glis glis (assembly GCA_004027185.1). NCBI lineage: Eukaryota > Metazoa > Chordata > Mammalia > Rodentia > Gliridae > Glis > Glis glis. Next base: position 27,230 of record PVJS01012025.1, on the reverse strand, counting down.
TAATTGAACAGGCAAGTGAATGCACCGGACCTCAGCGGCGTCAGATTGATTTGTAGAGGGAATAAACTGAAGTCTTTAACTCTAGAGACAGCACAGGGTAAGAGGATGATAACAGGAGCAGCTCCTTCTCTCCTCCTTCCTCCCTATTTAGTTCCTCCCTCCTTCCTTCCTTTCTCTCTTCCTTCTTTCCCTCCCTCTGTCCTTTCCTCCTCTGTCTTTTTCTTCAAGTACGTTCAAGTACTAATTATAAATAGGAAAGAATATAGTGTTTCACCCCTAATTATCTCACTGGTGTTTTGTTGCTGAAAAGAGTAATGAATTATGCTGGGTTTTAGGACATAAATCTCTGTCCAGTGGAGGAGGGTGGTTTTTCTACCCTTTGAGTGGGCCGCATTTTCTCAACATCTGCAAAGGCACTTCCACTCTTGACTTACTACACACAAGGAAGAATAATTGACCTACAAAATATCCAACATCAGCAACTTACAGTTTTTGGTAAGAGACGTGAGATAGGGTAATGGGGCTTCTATTCAAGTATCTATTTTTAAATTTTCACATGCTTCAAAAGAAGTTCCATCTCTGGGGAGTGGGGAGTGGGGACTCTGTAACTCTCGGTGCCACTCTTACTACATAGTATAACCAAATGGGAATTCAAAAGTAACTTTCCAGAGGATCATTATAAAGACATTTATGTCTGAGCAGATGGACCAAGATGTCAGATTCTCATGGCCTTTGCATTAATGCAAATACTAGTAGACCCTTCTCTGACATTTTCAAACTTTCAGCTTCTTTTCTACTGAAACATTGTCTAGTGGATTGGACAGTGATTCAAATAAAATCATGCCACATTTACATTGCCAAGCAAAGGGATAAGCAAAATGGAAAGTCTTATTTTGAAGTATTTTGTGGTTTATTAAGTAAAAGTAATATATTACAATGAGAGCCTAATCAAGGATACAAATAAACAAAACTAGTCAAATCTGTTATCATATAGTAGAATCTTTTTTTCCCGTGGTATTGGGGATTGAACCCAGGGGTATTCTACCTCTGCGCTCCACTCCCAGCCCTTTTAATTTTTTGTTTTGAAACAGGGTCTTGCTAGGTTGCTGAGAGATTTGCTAAGTTGCTGAGTCTGGTCTCAAACCTGCAATCCTCCTGTCTCAGCTTCCCAAGTACTAGGATCACAGGCATGTGCCACCACACCTGGAATATAGTAGAATCTTAGCAGCGAGAAATGTATGTCAATGGATAGGACAAATTGAATTGGTAGTTTCAACTGAAGAAGAAAGAAGAGAAAGGGCCACTGTAAACATGGCCAGGCAGCTGCACTAGACAGTACTGATTTGTGCTAACTGGATTAAATTGGGATGTATCTTGAATTCTCTGGCATTTGAAAATTACTTTTGTTTTCTCAATAGATGATTTGGTGAATATGGAATAAGGAGGGATGTGCTCAAAGCATAAATATGCAAAAATTGCAATGTGAGCAAAAATTATTAAATAAATACTGGCATGTACTGAGAAATAATGCTATTAAAGGCATATCAGAAGCCTGGTGTGGTGGTACGCACCTATAATCCCAGTATTTGGAAGGCGGAGACAGGAAAATGAGAGTTTCAAGGCCAGTGCCTGGTAACTTATCAAGACCCTGTTTCAAAATAAAAAATGAAAAGGTCTGGGCATGTAGCTCAGAAGTATAATGCCCCTGAGTTCAATATCCAGTACCACAAAAAATTAAAAATTAAAAATAAAGGTATATAAGGTGTATTTGTTGACTTCCATCCAATACTCTATGCTGTTCATGGCAAATAAAAGCCTCTGGTGCACTCAGGTCTTATACCTGTGTTCATGGAAGATGCTAATAGTCAATCATGATACTTTTTCCTTAGAACCTTTACCAATTGTGTGCCAAGCAGCCAGTAGCTATCTATGAGAATTGGTAATTGATATATAAAGTTTTTGTTATTCCTTTTCTGTATGCTTAAGAATGATGTTGTGAACTTTTTCTCTGAACAGGAAAAGAAGTTATAATCTCTAATATTAGCATTTACTATGCTTCAGGCAATGTGAAATGCATATTACATCCATTAGCCATTTAACTTTCAGTCCCACCTAATGAAAAATACAGTATTCAATAATTGGCCTAAGGTCACATTGCAGAGAGTGTCACCTGAGGTTCAAACCCAAGTCTGTCTGATTTGAAAACTTAGGCTCTCACTTTCCCACCACACCTAAAAATACCTTTGCTTTTCCCCATGAAAGAAGACTAGAGTACAGAATGGCTCTGTGTTAACTCTTTCTTTCTAGTGTTCTGTCCAAATTAAACTCCAGGAGATTCCCCCTCCTACCGTCTCTATTCCAGAGAGGTAAGTATCTACTGTCATGCTCTGCATGGTCGTAGGTTTCAAAGAGGACACTTCCTGTTTCCATCAAAACCCCTGTGGATAAATGAAGTCAGATCAATCTGGTGAACTTCCGTATTTGATCATACGGTAACCATGAGCACTCACTGTGTGAGATGTTTGATAGACTGTGTGAAAGCGAGAGAAAAATAGAACATGCTAGTGTGCAGCATGGATTCACATGTCTTGAGATGTCCAGAAATCTCGGGCTCTGCATTTGCTTTAAGGTGCATCTACCTAGAGCTACACCAAGATACTTAGAAGAAGTAAAAGTAAATCGAATTTGGAAGTAGGAACATATAACCTACTTGCATATTATTAAAAATAATGCTTTTCTTAAAGGATAAAGAGCAAATAGTCAAAAATAACAAAGCACATAAAGAAATACTGTACCATCAATGAAATGAGTAATTGGAATTTTCAGATTCAGATACAAGTTATTATATTATAGGAAAAAATGATTATGCAATTATGCTTACATGTTTAAATAACACTGTTGAAAATATCTGTAAGTAATGAAAACTGGAAAACATAACACGTTTGTAACTTTACAGATTTTTACCAGAAGGAAAATTTGAAATAAAAATAACTAAAATAAGTAATTAAAGGAATGATGTAAATAACAAAATAGGCACAGCTGAGGAGATAATTAGAAAACTCATTGACAGGTCAACAAAAACTAATATGTAGCAAAAAAGAGAGAAAATGTTGGAACTCAAAGAGAAGAAGATTGAAGACAGAACATAAAGTGAGAAAGTATACAATACAACTAATCAGTTTTGAAAAAAAAAAGACTTCAATTTTTAGTGGGGATTTCAAAAGATAATGGCTGAAAATATTCCAGAGCTGGTGACACTAGTCTATAGACTCTAGAATCCCAACATATGACCAGCAAATTAATAAAACCTCTGCTTAGAGAGGCATGATAGTAAAATTTCACACACCAAAGAAAATAGAAAAAAAATTCTAAAGCAGCCAAAGAAAATAATAGCTATTAAGTGAACAGCTGTCTTCTCCACAGAAATAAATGGAAGCAAAGATTCAATGTAATATCTCAAACGATTTGAAAGGTCATAACTAAGAATTACATAACTAGCTAAAATAGATTGCCAGAATGAGGGCTGAAATTTTTTATATAAAAAGACAAATACAAAGATTAAAGAATTGAGAAAGTTTATTATAAGCATATCCTTCTTAAAGTCATTTTTAAAGGAATACTTCAAGCAGAATCGAAATATCCCCCTAGGACGATCTGAGAGAATGAATAAAGAGCAAATAATGTGGTGATTATCGATGAAATCTAAATGCATATTAATAATCATGTTAATGCCTCAGTCTTTAAACTAAGAGCAATAGTGTAGAAACTATGCTGAATTAAGTGAAATAAAATAATCTAACTTCTACATATTAACTGGAAGAATTAAGATATTGATTAACTTAGACCTTGACAAGGTAAGTAATTCTCTTCTTATTTCTATGATAACTATTTATAGAATGGGAAGATAGAGAATACCACTAAACCAGTAGAGTGGAAAACATTGAAAAATTTAAAAAGTATTCAATCAGCCCATCAGAAGACAAGAAAGGAGATAAAAAGGAATAGTGCAAGATAAATAGGTCAAAGCACAAATATATCAGTAATTACAAGTGATATGAACAGATTTTTTGTTCCAACTAAAAAAAACAAAAATAATTTAGAATAGATTTTTAAAATCCAACTCTATGCTATTTCCAAGAAAACATATAAAGTTGAAAGTAAAAGAAAAAAAAAACGTGTACCATGCAAAAGCTCAACCAGAGAAACCCACTACTGGAAGTGAAGACATAACTCAGCATTATAAGCTTCAACTCAGGAGGAACATAGAATCTTTTTACATTCACAGAAACCTATGAGCATATTCTTATCTTTTATGAAGACCACACATATGCACATGCACACCCATGCACAGTCATAAAATGCATATGCAAGGAGAGATAGATAAAACTACAACCACAGCCGGAGATTAAAAAGCCTGCCTCAGGAATAATGAAAGCAGTTATCAGCAAGAACAAAAGTATTTTGAATAAAAAATAAACAGATTAGACCTAGTGGCATCTGTAGAAACTACACCCAATACATGCAGAATAAGCATTCTTTTCTAACAAACAGAGAGAACATTCTGGACCAGAATGTAAATCTTGATAAACTTCAAAAATTATACACAATTTAATTTTCTTTTCACAATTTATTTATAAAATGATTGTCTTTGTTTGTAAAGATAACATGAGCAACTTTAGGCTGCTAAATAAAGTGAACAAATTTCTAGAAAGATGTATCTTACTAAATTTGTTTCCTGAAGAAATAAAAAACCTGAATGGTTCCATAAATATTAAAAACAAATGAAATTGGCAGGCAAAAAATGTCTCTTAAGGAAAATTCTAAAACCAAATTGCTTCCCTGAGAAGCTATTTCAAATATTTAACAAATAAATAATGCCATTGTTAAACTCTTCCCAAAGACGTGGAGGAAACAAGGTTTATTTTCCAACTCTTCCCAACATTCACTATTCAATGTATCTGTCACTACACATAATTATTTCTTCCTTTATTCTTTAAAAATTATGTGTGATGAGAATACTTAAGCTCCATTGTCTTAGCAAATTTTATGTACAATACAGTACTGTTACCTATAGTTACCATGCTGTACATTAGTGATTCAGAATATATTCATCTTGTTATCACTGAAACTTCATACCCTTTGATCAACATCTCATTTCTCTCCCATCCACCTCGCTCCTGCAAACCACCATTCTTTTCTCTACTTCTATGAGTTTGACTATTTCATTTTCATAGTTATCAAGATGAAAGTACATTTTAAATATGAGAGGCTTGGGAAACTAATTTTATTTAAATTTCAGTTTATCTTAATTAGAGTGCAGAATTTCTTAATATGCATTTCTCTAGTGACATTTTGCTAATATGATTTGTAAAAGGATGGAAAGAGCTGAAATTTCTAAATATGTATTAGCAATTAAATGTTAGTTTTGACACTTTCCCAAATTAATTACTTTATAAAAACTAATTTTAAGAAATATGTGTCCAAATGACAATTTACAGGGCTTTTAACACAGCTAAGGTTGGTAATATTTTCTATTTCCAGTGGGGTTCTTAAAATTCACTATTTATATGGTGTGCAAGTACTACTGAATTCTAAATGAAATTTGGTAAGTGGAGATTTAAATATATTTTTTCACTTAAAAATCTTAAGTTTAAAATAGGATGCCAGGAACTCTAATGAGCCATTTATTTTGCTTAATCATTCCTGTTTTCTTCTTCAAAATTACTAATGCTATTCATTTATTTTCTGCCATTAGATTGGTAGTCACCATTTTTATGGACATTCAATAAATAATTTCATATTTTATGAATTTTATAATATTCTTTTAAGCATTAATGTATTCTTTAAGCATTAAGCATTCTTTTAAATATAGCAAGCAGTTACTGCAACTTAATCTGTAGGCTAATTTTAAAAGAACACAACAGGTGAAGAGCAACAAAAATTAATATTAGTGAGACCTGAATAGATGTCTGGCGGACCCCGGAGGCAACCGGTCAGTTTTCTAATACCAGTTGGACCTCTTGTCTACTTATGTGACATGTGGCAACTGATTTACTCCATGCAAAACATGGGGTAGTGGCACCCAGCTCAATGTGTGGTTGCAAGGACTCAATAATTAGCAACATGCCTAGCACAAAGTAAGGTCACAATAAAAGGTCACCTGGTTAAACCATTAAAATAAATTTAAATTGCCCTTCTTTCCCCTTTTTATTGCTTCCAATTCTGTGAAGCAAATAATTATCTTAATAAGAGCCTCATACCCAGAATGCTGACCTCCCCTACTCTGCAGTCCTGTTATTATTTATTTATTTATTTATTTATTTTTGTGGTACTGGAGATTGAACTCAGTACCTTAGTAGCTCTACCTCTGAGCTACACCCTTAGCCCTATTTTATTATTATTATTTTATTTTGACATAGGGTCTAAGTTACTATGCACTGGCCTCAAACCTGCTATCTCCTGTCTCAGCCTGCCAAGTACTGGGTTTACAGGTGTGTACCACAGTGCCCAGCCTTGTAGTCCTTTAGACCTTTTTCATACCATTCAACTTATCCAAATCAGCATCACATTTCAAGTATAAGAAAAATCATCTTTGCATGTTTCCTAAGTCACCCTAGCATCTTTCTTACCTCCTTGACAAAACTGACTTTCCAGTTTTTCTTATAACCAGCAGAGCCTCTCTCCTCCAGAATTACAGAAGAAAGACAAGCAGCCTCCTGCTATCTTAGAGCCACATTTAGGGCAAGGCTCTACCCGGTGTAGAAGATTGACACTGTGTACTCACCATGCCCTCTTCTTTCATTTTATACTCTACAATTTGAAACTTTCCCTATATTTTTAATGTTTCTATCTTAATGTTTCCATTTACTGTCAGTTTGTCCTCTGGTTTCAATAACTATGTGATGGTCAACTTTTACATATTTGCCTTACAAATAACCAAGTTTTCTTGCAATTTCTTTTTGTTTGTTTGCTCCTGAACATTACTAGAAAAGGTTTTAGAACACACACATTGTCACCAGCTATTTCTTCTTCCTGAGCATGCAGGTAAATAAATTTCTCAGCTTTCCTTGCAATTATACTTGGTCACATACCTGAATTTTATCAAATACAAAGTGAATGAAAGAGACATATACCATGTGCAGACCTGGACCATAAATACCTCCTGCATAGTATTTGTTTTTGCCAATCTTCTCACTTAATGCTAATGAGAAAATTAAAAATAGAAGCCAAGAGAATAGAACTATAAAATTGCAGGTGCCTAATATTCTGAATCACTACTGAGAAAAAAGGCACATACACACCAGGGATTTGGATTTATATGAGTGAGCAAGAGAAGTCTATTATGCTTGAACCATTGTTTTTTGATTACATTAAATAATGCATACAACCTTTTACATTATGAATATGTATTATTCAAAGTTAATAAAAACATATTGTTATTGGGGTCATTTTGTTCACTTTAATTGATTCTTATTTTGTTGACTTTTGGGGTTTACTTTTGGGGATGGTGATGAATTATTTGGGAGAAAAAGATAGAGAAATTCAGGAGGAAAGAACAATATGTCCAGTGACTGGAGAATTAAACTGGTAAGTGTGAGGAATCAACAAATCATTTAGTGGAGGAAACTGATAGGAGATAATGTTAGTTTATAGCCATGACAGTCTTTATGTTAGGCAAAATATTAGTAATATAGCCATCACAACCAAGGAATATTGCTCAATTATGTTCCTAAGTACTTTCTGTCTGGCTCTATAACCACATTGCTCACATTATATTATAATTTTATGTCTGTTGAATGATTCTTTCTGAGTCCTAGCACTAAGAAGCCAGCAGTTCTAAATTGACGACAAAATGAATTCCAAATCATCTTCTCCCTGCTGTGTGTCTTGCTGGCCTCAGACTGGCTGTCTCTCTCCACTTCCTTGGCATGGTTGTCATTTGGGCTGGACAATTATTTTTTGTGGGATTGTCTTACATTGCAGGGAATTTACCAGCATCTCTGGCCTCTGCCATCTGGACGACAATCCCCCACGGCTCCACTTATGAGGACAAAACTGTCCTCAGACATTGTCATATGTCCCTCTAGAGACATCATCACCCTCAGTTGAGGAACAACTGTTCTAAGAGCTCTTATCACCATATTTATGAGAATTCTTTGTTCTTTTATGTAAAGAATCTTATTTTTTTGGCCACCTGTGATGGCGCACACCTGTAATCTCAGTACTTGGGAGGCTGAGACAGAGGATTGCAGATTCGAAGCCATCCACAACAACTTAGTGAGGCTCTCAGCAATTTAGCAAGACTCTGCTTCCAAATAAAAAATAAAAAAAAATATAGGGCTGGTGGTGTGGCCTGGAAGTAGAAGGCCTTTGGATTCCATCACCAGTAACACACACACACACGCACACACACACACACACACACACAAAGGAATCATTTTATGGACCCATCTTGCTTGGATTCCCTGTTTTCCTCTTCCTTGGTTAACCTCTTTATTTCACTTAATTATATCCTCTGAAAGCTTCCTATGACAGAATGCATGGGTGGTGAACTTACTGGAAATGTGTATGTCTTAATTTGGGCTATTCTACTTGATGTGACTGTTTGGCCACGTATATAATTCTTAGTGGAAACCAGATCTCCTAAGAATTTGGAAAGCATTGCTCCACTATTTTCTAGTATCAAGCATTTATACACACACATACATACACACACATATATATTTTTATTGGTACATTGTAATTATGCAACATAGTGAGATTCAAAATGATACATTCATTCAGGTATGATGACTCACGCTTGTAATCCCAGTACTTGGGAGGCTGAGACAGGAGGATCACAGGTTTGCAGCCAGCCTCAGCAACTTAGCAAGACCCTCAGAAACTTAGTGACACCCTGTTTTAAAATAAAAAACAAAATAGAGCTGGGGGTGCAACTCAGAGGTAGAATGCCCCTGAGTTCAATCCCCAGTAACACACACACACACACACACACACACACACACACACACACACTCACACACGAAGTGACACATTTATATATGATCACATCACTTTGTGTGTGGTGTGTTTCCCTTAAGATCCTACCCCATTCCCCCTCCTTCCTCATACATGTTAGTGAGATCGGTAGTGATATCTTCACATATGAACATAACATTATTTGATCTGTTTTCTTCCTCAAGTCTCCTTTATCCTCACTCCTCTCAACCCCCTCGATCCTCTTCCACTCTTTACTAGTCTCTCTTCTCTTGTATCTGAAGTCACTTTTTCCCCCTATTTTCTTTCCAGCTTCCACATTTTAGAGAAAACAGAACCCTTGACTCTCAGAGACTGGCTGATCTCAATTAGCATGATGTTCTCAAGTTGCATCCGTTTTCCTATAAATGACATAATTTTGTTCTTCTTGGTGGCTTCATAAAACCCCTTGTGTGTATATACCACATATTGACAGACACCTAGGTTGGTTCTAAAATGTAGCTATTGTGAATTGTGCTGCTAGAAACGTGGATATGCAGGTATCACTGTAGTATTCTGATTAATTCTTTTGAAAAGATACTGAGGAGTGGTAGAGCTGGATCCTATGGTGGTTTTATTCCTAGTCTTTTGAGGAGCTTCCACACTGATCTCAATAGTGGTTATACTAATTTACAATTCCACTAGTAGTGTACAAGAGTTCCTATTGTCCCACATCTTTACCAGCATGTATTATTTTGACATTCTAACTGGAGTTAGATGGAATCACAATGTTGTTTTGATTTGCATTTCCCTGATTGCTAATGATGTTGAATATTTTTTCATATATTTGCTGATAATTTGTATATCTTCTTTAGAGAAACTTCTATTCAGCTCAATCACCCATTTATTAGTTGGATTATTATTTTTTTGGTATTAAGTTTTTTGAGTTCTTTATATATTCTAGATATTATCCTGCTTCTATTTCTCTCCTTACTGACAATGTAGTTTTCAGCTTTGATGTACTAATCTCATTACCACCTGTGGGTGTAATAATGGCCCCCAAAGTGGTGAGACATAGTCCATGGAAACTGGGAGTGTTATTTGATATGGAAAAAGGGGGCCTTGCAGATCTGATTAAGTTAAGGGTCATTGGAAAGGAGGATTATACTTCAGTTTCAGATAGTTCCTAAATATAATCACAGGTGTCATTATAAAAGTGGGACAAGGGGAGATTTGACCTCAAAAGGGGAAGAAGGTGATGTGATGACAGAAGCAGAGACAGAATTGGAGGTATTCTGCTAGCTTCAAGACGGAGAAAGGGGCTCCTGGAACTTGGAAAAGGGGAAAGAAATCCCACTACATCCTGGAATGGTGGCACAAGCCTAAATCCTACTACCTGGGAGGCTGAGATAGGAGGATCACAGGTTTGAGGCCAGCCTCAGCAACTTAACAAGACCCTCAGCAACTTAGTGAGACTGCTTCAAAATAAAGTAAAATAGGGCTGGGAGCATAGCTCAGAGGTAGAATGCCCTGAGTTAAATCCCAGGTAACACACACACATGCACACACACACACACACACACACACACACACACACACACTCGGACAAGAAGGAAAGAAAGAAGAAAGGAAGGAAGGAAGGAAGGAACTAACGAAAGAATCCTACTACAGGGGGTCATGAGAGACTGTGGCCTGCCAGCACCTTCATTTAGTTTGGGGAAAACATTCTGGACTTCTGACATGTGGAACTGAAAGGATATAAATGCATGTTGCTTTAAGTCACCCAGTTTGAAGTACTGTGTGAAGTGGCCATAGGAAACTAAACATCAGCCATTCACCTGTTTCCTGGTTTCCAGAACTGTCTTTTAACCATGCCTTTCTTACATTATCCTTATCCTTATGCACTTAGGTTCTTTCAGCCTTTCTTGTTTTCTTTGCAGGTCTAGGGGCAAGAGTAATACTAACTACCAAATAATGCCTTGCACATGTAGTTCCTTGAAAATGATTATGAGATAGTAAATGTAGTTTGTTTGCATTTTGTGAATTTCTGAGTTTGTGATGAATATTGGCTATCTACCCAGTGTGTTAACATTCGGCATTTGCAATGGAGGAGTAGTAAACATAATTAAGTAGAAAAACTATTAGAAATAAGTCAGGAATGTTAGTGCTTCATTAACATTCAGCATTGTTTAGAAATTATTAGTAAATGCAGTTAGGAAAAAAACATGATAGCTGGTATAAATATGAGGAAAATTAAAATGATTTCTACTTGCTAATGATACAATCATTTATCTAGAATACTTAAGACTCTACTCTTATGAGTAATGCTTTAAAAATTACTATAATTGCAAACAAAGGGATCTTCATAAAATCAGATGTATGGAGACTGTAAAATAAAATATGCAAAACATACCTCTTGCGGTCCCCTATAAAAAGGACTGTAAAGACCCCAAGAGCTCTCTCCCTCTTAAGATGGCCCGTGTTCTCCCTTGAACATGTTTTCTCCCACTTTTCCTAAATAAACCTCTGTCTTTGTCTCTAAAAAAAATAAAATAAATATGCCTAGTGTGTTTAATGGAAGAAGAATAATATGAAAAAAAAGCTTATCAGAAATGAAGTAGCTGGTCTGAAAAAAAATCAAATAAATCTACTAGAAATGTCTATAGTATAGAAATTAAAAACGCAGTAGAAATGGTATTCTTGCTTAGGTATAACCAAAGAAACAATTAGTAAACTAAGATCAGAAGAGATTACATAGAAACATCACATAGATACAAAAAAGGGAAATATAAAAGAAAGGTTAAGTGACTTAGAAGATTGAATGGAAAATGTTATATTTAATAGCATACCAGACAAAGAGAATAGAATAAAAAGCAGTATTAGAAGAGGTAATTATTGAAATTTCCTAGATTTTATAAAAGACAAAAACGGTTCTATTGAGAAAATGCAATGACCCCTCCCCAAGTTAAGAGGCAATTCAGAGAAGATTAAATCAGGGAAATATAAATCTAAATTAAAGTGAAATAATAATATGACATTCAATAAATTATTTAAATTTTTCGAAAAGCCTATATAAAAGAATATAGCAAGTGTTGGTGAGATGAGAGCAATGAGAACTTGCATCAACTGATAGACTTGAGTTGATATGACTATTCTGGAAAGCAATTGGACAGTATCAAAAATTAAAACTGTGGGTACACTTTGGCCCAGCAATCCTACTTTTGGCATTTAAGCTATAGAAGTGAAAGCACCTATCTGTAAAGCATTTATGTTTAGATGTTTATTACAAAATTGTTTATGGAGGCAAAAATCAAAGGAAGGAGACAGGGAAGAAGGAGAAAAAACTATTTATGTTTAAAATTTCTTATATAATGTGGTCCCATTTATGTAAAATTATATTCATATGAGTGCATAAGGAGAAAAAGCAATAAAAATATGAATAGTGTTTATCTCAGGTGATTGAATTCCCATTGATGTTTTTCTTTATTCTTTTATGTAATAGTGAAAGTTTGTCAATAAGTATGTACTGTAAAAGCATATACTAAAGATAATAAAGCTATATTTTCTTGTAGGAAAATAAAAGCAAAATCAGAAGAGGCTAAATATTTTCATCAGCACTAGTCTTTTATTTGCTATGTCAATGTGAAGCATCACATATGGAGTCTTATTAAATCTATTACATTATTAAAATTGGATCTTATAAAATGTAGCTGCAACCTTTAACATGATTAATAGATGTACAATAATGGATCACCTTTCAAGGTGAAAAAGCAAAGTTGGGATTTCTCAAATAATTGAGTACACCCAGAGATGGCTTTCCTTATCTGTCAAAGAGAAAGCCACTTCATAAAAAATGTTAGAATCATATTCCTTGGCATTCACAAAGCCATCGATGCATTCATTCATCAGTTCAATTTAAACTCCATTATGATGTAAATGCCATAAGGGCAAAGGCTGTGTTTAACACAGTGGCTGCTACAGAAAGTCAATACTCATTAAGAAGTGAATGAATCCACACGTTCATTCAAGACACATTTTTCTTACTTTTGTTACTCTGTAAATATTTCCCACAATATTTTTAGAATAATGACTCTCTTCAGAGGAATTAAAATTAATATTAGAGTTAGTATTAAGAACAAATACTAATTTAGTGGTCCTATGTGCCAGGTTTTGCTCTGTGGGCTTTATGTATAATAATTCATTTATTTCTCACGGCCAACATACTCCGATATTATAAATGGTAATATCGAGGCACTTCATATGTCTAACACTACAAACTGGCAGATTCGGGATTTGAGTCCAGGTGGTCCAGTTCTAGAATCAAACTTTTCCTCCAATCATGTGCTACACTTCTGAAAATATAGAGATGTCAAGAAGTCCTACATCTGCTGTTGACAACTATAAAGAAAGACGGTCTCGCTGCTACTGAGGCAGCACCAGAGTAGGGCAGTGCATTGAGATCATTGGTTTAGGCAGGGGACAGGATAGAGGTGAACAATTTTCCATGAAAACCAGATGAGTGAAGATAATCAACTAAGGAAAAACCAAGTGCTGTCAGGATCCGAGGGATTCCAGGGCCAAGTGCCAGAGCTGGAAGTGGCCAGAGGTAGGTGTGAGGATGGAGTTTGGCTCAGGTGAGAAGGAATAGGCAGGTGTGTATATCCTATGCTCACTAACACAAACTAGATCAGTGGTGTTTAGACACAAAGGAGAAAGAACTCAGCCTAGGAAAATTGCCAGGACTCAGACGTCAGTTCTGGGTAAGAGCAAGAATTGCAACCGCTGGAGATGGGCAGTAGCCTAAGTTAAGGTTTCCTGAGGTACAACCTACATATCCATTACCTCCAGGTAAGAGCTGACTTGGAGGGCAAGTAGGCCACAGCGGAGGTGGAGGTGTCAAAACATCTTTTATTTATGCTTAGCTTGTACTGTTTATTTTGAAATAAATGTCATAGTATGTATATTTATGTGCATATATTAATGTATAAACATACACATATATTTAAAACTTTTACCCTCTTGCTGCCATGTATATATCTTTGCATACCGTTCCAGTTATATCATTAGCATAAACCGTTAGAGTTAGAATTTCTGGGTCAAAGAGTAATTTTATTATCAAATGCTCCATAAATTTCCTATCATTTTATACTCTCAACAACAGTGTGTAGGTGTGCATATTTCCTCATTGTCTCAGCAATACTGAGCACCTGACATTCTTTAAATCTTTTTTCAAGTTGATTGTTTTAAGCAGACACATTACTCAAATGTGCAATTTTTTGAGTATTACTGATATCAGATATTTTTACATTTATGAGTCAAGAGACACTTGCAAGGACAAATGAGAAATGATACTAAAACTGAAAAGACCAATTCCTCAAACTATGCATTCCATTTTGCTTCATAATATTGTTAATCTTTCCTTGTGTGTTTTTCTAGACACTTTTAACAAAGGAAAACTGCATTCCAAAAATATGCTTGTGATGTTTATTTAACTTTGTGAGAAAGGATGGGTTGCTTTAAAGGAAATGGTCTAGTAAATTAGATTAACTATATTTAGCATTCAATTCCACAGCCATTGAGGTTTGTATCCATTAATTATGAATGTTACCTGAATTCATTTTCTTGCTCTGTATTGTCACTTCATGATTGGCTTTTTTTCCATTTTAAAAGATTTATTATTTGAGTAGGTTACATAATGGTTTGGTAGTTTATAAAACCTTAAAATCTAGCCACCGGAGCACTAAGTAAATTGTAGCTATATATAACTTCATTTCAAAAATAGAACTATGTGATACTAAAAAGAAGTATGAAAATATCTGGTCTAATGTTGTGTGTGTGGTGTGTGTGTGTGTGTGTGTGTGTGTGTGTGTGTATGTGTGTTTCCCTAATAGGTAATTATTTATGACTATCAGTGCATTATGCCTTGAAAAAAAATCTGCTATCAATATCTATTAATAGAGGAAGATTCAGCATGCTCAACTGTTTTTTTTTCTGATATAAGAATGCCAAAAATAGCATCTAGCCATGAAAGTCATCAGAGTAAGAATGATGGAAAGAGGAAACCAGACAAATTGTTTTATGTTTTGCATAGCTAAAAGGCCAGATGGTTTAAGTGGATTTTTATTTTCAGAACCACCCACTGCAGGATTTTTAACTAAGCCCCAAGTCAAATACAGTACTGCCAAATTGAGTTTAACAATGTCTAGACCGAAGCCCATTGCCTTGTGCAGCCGTTTCCAGGTTCCTCATCCTTGTGGTGCAGCCAGGTCTGTCTGAAATCCAAATGTTTTGTACTGGTTTAGTTTCAACTTGACTTATAATTCTGTAATCTTCCAAGTAGAGAGGAGATAACGCATTAGAGGTGATACAGGCTTGGGACACATTCCACATTCTGTGTTTGGCTTTTTTCTCCTACAATTTAGAGCAATATCAATTTGTCAGTACTATTTAATGTCCTATCTAGTTATCACTTTTATCCTATTTTGAAATATACTTTAATGACTATCTTGCTCATCAAAGAGCACCAAGAAAATTGATCCAACATATCAAACACAGGTTAGTGATATAGTTCACTGTTTAATTTTAGACAATATTTTCTCTAATGTTGGAGTTAATCATCAATGTTGAATGGATTAAATTATATAAATAGTGTAAAACAGAAATGTTCATAAAACCTTTATCTTCTTGCTGATTTCCTTTAAAATTCTTCACTCAACACTCCAATAGAATTCAGTTGTCCTTTTCCTGGTTTTAAAGTTTTACTATTTATTTTTTCACTTTCTGCATCCCTTCATTCTTATATTTAGCATGTTCAAATTCTGGCAAAGATTTGGAAACTGAATGGCCAAATACCTCTGAAAAAACCATCCTTTTGGTATTTCCTGACCAATAGGAAACATTCTGGACCATGATTCTGGCTAGAAAAAACAAATGCCTGTTGAAAATGACTCAGTCCACTTTTGTAGGTCCAAAGTCTAGAGAGAGATTCCTTCCGAGCCTGACATTAACACCCAAACTTTGTATTATATGTCAGAATGAAAAGAAATCCACTAGGACTCCATCATCAGTTCCAACCAATGAGGCGACTGGTAAAAATACAAGAATATTTTTATTCCAATTGGCTCAGATTGGATGTTTTTATGAGATTGAGTCACTTTTGTGAAGAATTTTGTAATAAACCAGTTTTATGTTGGAGATTCATGAAGAAATCAGCTTTGGCCCCTGCATTCTTTTGGCTGTCTAGCTCTCCTCCTATCTGCTTTGAGGACTCTGGCTAGGTCTTTCCATCTGGTCTCTGCTTCACTCCTCCTCTCATAGTTCCCTGGCTGCTTGAGTTCCTGACCCAGATCCCACTGCAGCCTGCATACTCGGGAGCATCAAGTAGCATTGCCCTGGCCTGGCCTCGCCTCTCCTTCTGGGTGCCTTCCACTGTAGCCAGACCCCCCTGGACCACAACAACTATAACGGCATTAAAAATGTCAGATGTGGAAATGTCTTGCTCACTCAGTTCTGAATTGGGTTGAAAGAAATAGGGTTTCTGTTCCAATGTACCTATGTCCTGTTAAATTTAAGGATGAGAACAATGCACAAACACAGGGGCTAAAACTAACCATAGTGCATGATTTTGCATACAAAGCAGAGAGGCTCTTGAGCCTGAGGTACTGCTGTATCTAACAATGCATTCATGGTCCCTTTCAGTGAAAGGTACATGTGACATGTTCATCTTCATATATTTCACACCTGGATTACCTTTAATTTTTCTTTTTTTGGTACTGGGGACTGAACCTAGGGACTTTCTACCTCTGGGCTACATCCCCAGCCCTTTTTATTTTTATTTTGGAACAGGGTCTCACTAAATTACTGGGGGCCTTGCTAAGTTGCCAATGCTGGCCTCGGATCTGCCATTCTCCTGTCTCATTCTCCCAAGTACTGGGATTTACAGGTGTGCATCACCACGCCTAGCTACTTTTAAATAGCTAGGTGTACATATTCAGAAAAAAAATTAGCCCAACTTTGTGTTTAGCAATTAAATTGGGAAATAGTAAAATATAAAGGGAGGTGATCCTGGGTTAAGGACTTACTGGTAGAGAGGGCAGGATGGCAAAAGAGAGGTTCCCAGTGCTGGCCACCTCCTCCACAAAGAAGACTCAGAATAACAAATGAAGAGCTGCATTTTGAAACCCCAAGCTGCTGGAGCATGGGAAACATACTGGGAGTAGAGCTACACTCTGCCTGCCGCTGCCCGCCAAGTTGCTACCCTCATCAGTCTGAGCCTCTTAGCTCTGGCTGCTCCCAGGAAAGGTTCCAGGCTTCTTACCCCCCAGCTCCATCCAGGAAGGATAAACCTGCATGCCCTTGTCACCTGAGCCACTACTGGGCCTGAGGGAATGCTGCAGTGGCCGAGGATCACCCACATGGTCCACAATTCTAGTACCACCACTTCCATTCTTGGAGTGACCACACAGTGCAACATCTAATGTTAAATGTAACAGACCTGCCCAGGCAACCAGAGTACTCCATACCCCACCACATCCCCTAGAACAAAGAGAGATCTTTAGTCTGTCACATCCCACACACACCACATGCAAGAAGAGATTATGGTACAGTGTCCAACTGGAAACAAAGCCAACATAGCTTACCAAAAAGACACCCTAACACATATCCTCAGGAGAGAGTGTTTACTGTGAAAGCCACCTTAGGTAGACACAACTGATCCACAATATGTGCAAATCTCAACATAGGGTCACAAGAAATATGAAAAAACAAGGTAACATGATACCTCCAAAGAAACACAATAACTTCCTAGCAACAGATCTCTACGAAGAGGATGTCAATGAAATGCCTGGTAAATAACTTAAAAGAATGTTCTGTATCGGGAAGGGGGGAAATGGGGAGGCTGGGGGCACCCGATGCTGAGTGCATGTATGCCGTTGTCAACATGATTTACATTATGATGTGAGACTATAATGCACCAATAAAAGCACATTAATTAAAAAATGAAAAAAGGGAAGAATGGTTATAAGAAAACCGAGATGCTATCCCACCCATTAGACTGCCTATTACCAAAACAAAAGCAAAACCAAAAAATAGCAAATGCTAGTGAGGATGTGGCTAGAGGAACTCTTATACTATGTTGGTGGCAATGTAGATTAATACAGCCATTCTGAAGAACAATATGAAGGTTTCTCATAATAACAATCCATAAATCCATATGCTCTAGTTATCCCACATCTGGGTACATATCCAAAGGAAATGAAATCAGCATGCCAAAGATATACCTGCATGCCCATGTTTACTGCTGCAGCACTATTCTCAAAAGCTAATATGGAATCAGCCCAGGTGCCTATCAATAGATGAATGAATAAGACAACGTGGTATAGTTACACAATGGAATATTATTCAGCCATAAATAAGAATGAAAGCCTGTTATTTGCAGCTAAATAAATGGAACTGTAGGACCTAATGTTAAGTGATAGAGGCAGACACAGAAAGACAAATACCACATGCTCTTTCTCATATGTGGAAGTGAGACAATGTTGATCTGAAGGTAGAATAGTGATTACTAGAAGTTAGAAAGAGGGAGGATGTGGATGAAGAGATTTGATCAATACGTGGTGTAGGTATATGCTGAAATACCACACTGATTCCCATCAACATGTGAAATGAATACATATTAATTAAAATAAAAATAAATTTTAAAGAATTTACTGGTTGGGAAATTAGACTCTGAAGTAATAGTATTTAAGTTAATATGCTATTTTTTACCACCTATTAGCTCTGACTTGGAGCAAATTACTTAAACTTTCTTAATTTCAGTTTACTCACAAAACAGATAAGATACAGCAATAGAAATTAACTGTTGTATTAAAGAAGATAATTAGTATAGATTCAAGAGCATAGACTTCTATATAGTAAATATTCAGTGCTGTGTAAGGAATCATGGTTGGTTTTAGTAGAGCTGCAGTGGGATGATTGGAACGAATCAGTTACTTTTCCTTTCTCTGTCATTTTGGTCTATGTCTATCCTGGTTTCATTACACATGCATGAATTATCAAGAGTAGGCTGTAAACTGCAGTCTTGTAAACATCTTGGATCTTTTTTCACTGATTTTGGTGGAGGGGGGTGTATTAAACTCTATTGTGTATGTAGCATAAGAGTTGTCAAGTGGATTTCTTCCTTTCTATTGAATCTTTCCAGTACTTTTTGTTTTATATACTTGTTTTTTGTGGTTTTTTTTTTGGTACTGGGTATTGAACCCAGGGGAATTCTACCTGTAAGCTATACCCCCAGCCCTTTTATTTTTATTTTGAACCAGGATCTCACTATGTTGCTGAGGGTCTCACTGCATTGTGAGGCTGGCCTTAAACCTGAAATCCTCCTATCTCAGCCTCCCAAGTAGTAGGATTACAGACAATCACTACCATGCCTAGCTACTTCTATACATCTTGTGTATATCCTCTTTTCTCTCCTTTTCTTGTCACCATTCTCCATTTGTGCCCTTTGCTTTCCTTTTCAATATAATTCTCAGCACTCTATCATAAAAGTATTCATTTTCTCCAATAGAGCTTATTAAGCATTTTTTAATTATCTTAATTTTCTTGTTGACTATGGTTATTAGGTAGCAAAAGTTCTTATCCTCAAAAGAGGAAAGATAGCATACCATACAAACTGTAGACCAATCACTTGGAATTTATCTCAACAAGATTCTAGTAAACATTATTAAAAGGATAATTTTTGAACCCCTAAAAGTGAAGTGATCATGAGAAATCAGCATGTGTACATTTAGAACAAGTCATGGTGGATATAGTTCATTTCTTTTCTGGGTAGGATTATTAAACAGATGGTCAGAGAAATGTATTAAACATGACGTATTTGGGTTTCAGCAAGCAATTTAACAAGATTTCTCATGGTGCTCTTAAGGTCAAGATAAAGAGAATATGGCCAAGTATAACAGCAGTCAGGTTGAAAAGTAACTCTTTAGACGATCCTTCCCCAAACAATGCTAATTAATGTCAACCTGCCTTGTGGTTTCTATGGCATGCTCCAAGCCCTCCATCCTTGATTATCTACCTCCAGCTGAACATAAATAGGACAAGGGAAAGGAAGTCATATTTACCAAATTTAAATACAACAGCAAACTGAAGATTGACTACTGTGTTAAAAAAACAGAATTATGATCCAAAAGGATCTTAGCAAGCTGCAATATTTAGCTGAATTTAATTAAATGACATTTAATAGAAATAAGTACTAGGTTCTCTGTTTAACTACAGAAAACCAACTGTGTAAGTAAAAGATGAGGAAAATATGACATATTTGCATCCTGACCATATAAGAAATCAAAAATACTAAGCCAGGCATGGTGGTGCACGCCTGTAATACCAGTACTTGTGAGGCCGAGACAGGAGGATTGCAGGTTCAAGGACAGCCTCAGCAACACATATTGAGACTCTCAGCAACCTAAGGAGACACTGTTTCAAAACAAAAAATAAAAAAGGGCTGGAGGTGTAGCTCAGAGATAGAATGCACCTGAGTTCAATCTCTAGTATGCCTATCCCCCCAAAAAAAGAAGTAAAAAATATTGAGAGTCTTACTTGACAGTGAGTTCATTAGTCACAGTGGAAAGTGACCACCCAAAAAAAAAAATCCTACTTAAATGTGTGTGCATTAATGGATATATGGATAGAGTATTGGTACTAAAAATGTGTTAGTCCCACATACTATTCTGACCACCACTGGAGTTCAACATTTTATTTTTTCTATTATTTTATTATTATATAAATAAAAAGGTCCATTATTATTATTTCCTAACAGTGTATCTAAGGATTATTTTGATTGCTTTGAAAAGTTATCTGTTGTGTCTGTATCTGTGCAGTATTTTGGAGAAGTATCTGTTGTTCAGCAACTAGTAGATTCAGTTGAAATGAATAGCCCTGTAGACTTCTTTGGGTCACAATCATAATGCATACACTTTGTTAGCACTTTATAAATATAAAATATCATGGTAAATTACATAATATGATGGCTGGATGAGATAATTATACAATAGGAATAAAATAACAGGCAGAGATGAAAAATAACCTTTGCAATTTTGATTTTCTCTTTTAGTCATTCTTTTAAATTGATTCTATTAAAATTAATCCATAGTGAATTTGAGAGTTCGAAGTATAACATGTAATACAATTTTCCCTTAAAGTGAATATATTAATTAGAGTAGAATATCTGCTTTGCTCTTGACTCCAAAGGTATAATGGATTAAACCTTCAATTATTTCCTCTTTGCAGAGATTCATAAAAGGTCTTTGATGAATAACTTTTCTCCATTTGGTGTTTCAGGAACCTTGCTCCCTTCTGTTTTGAAGTCAGTCATCTTCAACATGTGACTTCTGAGGCTACTGAAATCTGAATTGTCAGGAAAGGTAAGGAATATGAGAAATCATGCATATAACATGCATATGGGCCTGACCTATAAGTGTCACATATCACTCCAACTCATATCCCACTGGTTAGAGCTCAGCCTCATGGCCACATCTAGGTGCAAGGGAGGCTGGGAAATGTAGCCTAGCTGCAGTCCAATAAGTAGAGAAAATGAGTTTGGAAAATAGCTGGCCTGACTCTGTTTCTGTGAGGTTTTACAAATTTCTTTTCTGAGGAGCATCAAAGAAACCGAGTAGCAAGGATATAAGATAAATATATTTTATATTGTCAAACTATAAGATAAATATATTAAAAAACCCAGTTATATATATGGTTATTAAAGTCACAGGGGAACATTCTTTATAAACCAAATAAATTATAGGGCAATTATTAGGAAATATAAAGAAAAAGACCTTAAGAACAGGATTTAAAAACAAGAATGAGTATTCAGAATGTATAAAGAACCCACATAACAACAAATAGACATCCTGATTAAAAAATAGGCAAAGGTTGGGCATGGTGGTACATGCCTGGAGTCCTAGTATTTGGGAGGCTGAGACAAGAGGATCACTGGTTCAAGGCTAGCCTCAACAATTTAGCGAGGCCCTCGGCAACTTAGCAAGACCCTGTTTCACAATAAAAATAAATAAAAGAATAAAATAAAATAGGCTGGCTGGAGCTCAGAGGTAGAATTCCCTTGGGTTCAATCCCCAGTACCCCCCTCCACACACACACAATGAGCAAAAGACTTCAATAGACATTTCTCCAATGAAGATAGACAAATGACCATTAACATATGTAAAGATGTTTAACATAAAAATAATCAGTGAAATATAAATCAAAACCATGATGAAATACCACTTCATACCCATTTGGCTATGATATCAAACAAAACAAAATGAAACAAAACAAAAAGCAAATGTAGGTGAAGGTTGGGATAAATTGGAAACCTTATGCAGTGTTAGTGGGAATTGAAAATAGTTCAGACTCTATTTCAAAGAGTATGGCAATTACTAAAAAATTTAAAAGTAACTGAGGCTGGCCACGAACCCGGATCCTCCGGTCTTAACTGCAGCCGCTGGGGATATAACCTGGAGGTAGAATGCCCCTGGGTACAATCCCTGGTACTGCAAAAAAAAAAAAAAAAAAAAAAAAAGTAAAAGTAATACTACTGTATGACCAAGCAGTTCTACTTCTGAGCATACCCAAGGGAATTGAAAGCAGGGCCTTTCACAAATTTTTGCACACCCATGTTTATATTAACATAGTCAAATATGGAAGCAGCTCAAGTGTCCATGATGTATAAATGGATAAATTAAATATGCCATATACATATAATGGAAGAATTATTCAGCCTTAAAAAGGTAGGGAATTCTGACAACTTCTATGACATAGATGAACTTTAGGGACATTACACTAAGTGAAATAAACCAGGTACTAAAAGAAAGATGTTGCATAATTCTATTATATGAGATGCCTAGAGTCATTAAATTCATGCAGATAGAAAGAAGAATGGTGGTTTCCATGGACTGGGGATTGGAGTGCATGAGGAGTTTCTGTTTAATGAGTATAAAGGAGATGTCATATGACAAGAAAATGGGGACTTCTTAAAGGATAATGTTATGGAGAGCAAGAAGCAAACATAGCAAGAAAGAATGGTGCCCCTCTTTCTGCTATGAAGCAGGATGAAAGGATATGTTTAGGGCAAAAAGAAAAATGACTTAAAAAACATAGTTAAAGTGAAAGGAAGATTCAGTATAAGAGAGGGATGTCTTGGGGGTGGAGAGAGGGGTTGGCAATTTCCTCAAACTTTCCTGAGTTCTGGGGTTATTTATATACCACTTGCCTCTGCTTTGCTCTCTGCCATGATATGTTTCCATGTGGCTGCATGCTTGTTGGTTCATTCATCTTATTTTGACACACTTGGTATTTATGAGAATAGGTTTTCTTGACACACATGCTGATAATGCAGACCATCTCTTACTGAATGTATCACTGTCTCCTGATCCTGTGATTGCATTAAACTCTCTCAAAAAGGGATTTGACAATTGAGAGGAACGTTCATAAGTCAGTCAGTATTCTCACTTGCTCTTAACTTGGATTCTG
The DNA here is from genome assembly GCA_004027185.1 of Glis glis. Classification (NCBI taxonomy): domain Eukaryota; kingdom Metazoa; phylum Chordata; class Mammalia; order Rodentia; family Gliridae; genus Glis; species Glis glis. The sequence continues at coordinate 3,755 of PVJS01012025.1, read as the reverse complement.
TAGATTTGACACTTGATGGGAGACAACCCTGCCCATGGTGATCTATTCTCAACAGAACACATACACAATCAAAGGGAGATTGTTTATCACACCCCTGCTTTGCTTTCAGAAATTTGAATTCTCATTCAAATTGACTATAGCTGATGAGAATAACTTACCTAGAGTTTTCTTTGGAAAACTCTAGGATTAAGGAGATTAATTTCCTAGTTATGTTTCTTTACTTGCCTGATTAATATTAAAGAAAAGTCATGCCATTTTTAAGCCTCTTTTTTCACAAACCAAATTATTTCTTTAAAAAGCCTTTTAAAAGCAGAGTGTGGTAGCGCACACCTGTAATCCTAGTACTTGGGAGCCTAAGACAGGAGGATTGCAGTTTCACAACCAGTCTCAGCAATTTAGCAAGAACTTCCACATATTAGTAAAAACCTGTTTCAAAATAAAAAATAAAATAGGGCTGGTGGTGTAGCTCAGAGACAGAATGCCCCTGGTTTCAATCCCCAGTGCCAAACACACACACACACACACACACACAGCCTTTAAAATTTTTCTTGCAAAAATAAGACTCCTTTCAAAATGCACCCAGGGGCATTCTACCTCTGAGCTACACCCCCAGTGCCCCCACCCTGCTTTTTTTTTATTTAAACAGGGTCTTGCTAAATTACAGAGACTGGCCTCAAACCTGCAATCCTCCTGTCTCCACCTCCAAGTCCTGGGATTAAAGGCAGGCACCACTGTGCCCCACCATTCTTTTAAGTTATTTAATACACAGATGATGTAAATTAGTATGGGCTGATGACTTCTACTTCCTTATTTCTTGAGTTCGAGACCATTAAGATGCTTATTGAAAGCCCCAATCCAACCGGTCTAGAGAAACAGTGCGTCTGAAGTGTTAGAGTGGATAAGAATCACCTGGACCTCGGAAAGGCAGTTTTTATTAAGTAGGTCAAGGGAGGAGAGCTTGAGTTTCTGCACTTCTCCCAGCTCAGGCCAATACCTCTGGTCCATAGATAACGCATTGAGTTAACAAGAGTCTGGAGGCTCTTTACACAGTTTATATTCAAAGAAGGTTTCATCATCCTTCTTAAAATCAATTTCTCCTCCTGCTTCCATCTTTGAAAACACTGAAGAAGATATTTGTGGTCTTCCTAAAATCTTTCTATACTCTCACAAGTTACTGTTTCCCAATACCCCCACTAAAATTCCCAGCACAAAAATGCTTCTTAAAATGTTTGATAAACTAATTGATGAATATAGAAACGAATTTATGGATTAATAGATTGCTGGATAGACAGATGAATGAAGAAATGATTAAATATATAAACAATCCAGCTTTAGGTGCTAATAAGCAGCTCTATTTCAGTAATTAATATTATTTCAAAATTCTGGCAGTGGAAAATAGGAAAATATCCGAATTGCATGACAAATTTTGTGCAGGGAGGAGCACAAGCTGATTGGGATCCAGAAAGAGAAAAGCCAACTAGACATGCAGTATCTCTACGATCTTCCAGCAGATACAGGGCACTGGTGCTTCACCCGGGCTTAGGGGGAAAAATCTTCAAGAGTCATGGCAGTAAAGTGGAGGGTCAGTCAGGCTACTACAATACAGGGCCGAGACATAAGAAATGAACAGACACCTAGTGGCAAGAACTGGGCTAAGACTGGTGATTAGCCTGGGAAGAAGGCAGAACTGGAGATAAAACCAGGGTCACACAGGCAGCAAAACTGGTTTGATACTTACCCTGGTGAGTATGGACTTGTCTTCTTGAAGTCATTTGTCCTGGGGGAAGATCAGCTTTAGACACCTAGTTGTAGACGGGTCTGCACTGATGCGAGTCCACCTGCAGGGAGAGGATAAAACCAAGCTGTGTCTGACAGAGGACTCTAGAATTTCTTTTTTATAGTTCAGGCAAATAAACATCTCCTCAGTATGTGTTTACAGTGATTTTGCAATGATTTTCCTAAGTAGGTCATACTAATTCCAGAATATCATGGATCAGGAAACCATCCTCAGCAAGTCATTATGATATCTTTGTTCTGTCACTACCCACCTTTTGTGATTTTATTTCATTTACAAAAGGAACTGATGCTTAAGGTGCCCAGTTGGATTTTGACTGGATACAAACTTACCTGGTTTTCAGAAGGCAGGAAATGTAATATAGAGAAATGTCATAATAATCGACTTGATTTTCTCCTTAGCAATCAAAATCAACACTATAAAAATGATCACTTTTTAAAAGTTAACTTATAATCTACTTTTTCTGTATGATATGCCATAATGGCATATCATTTCACATTCACACTAAAAATGTATAAGGGCTCCCTTTTATCCAAATCCATGCCAATATTTATCTTTTGCTTTTTGATAACAGTCATCCTAACAGGTGTGAAGTAGTATCTGATTGTGATTTTGATTTGTATCTCTCTAATGATTAGTAACGCAAAACACTTTTTCATATACCTATGGGTCATTTGTATTTCTTCTTTTAAGGAATGTCTATTCAAGTCCTTTGCCATGTTTAATTGGGCTATTTGGTTTCTTGCAATTGAGTTATTTGTGTACTTTGGATATTAAGATTTTTCCAGACGTATGGTTCACAAAGGTTTTCTCCTGTTGTACAGATCACTTCTTCACTCTGTTTCCTTTACGATGCAGATGCTCTTTAGCTGAAATGTCTATGTTTACTATTGTTGCTGTGCTTTTGCTGTTATATTAAAAAAATCATTGCTTAGATCAATGAAGGAAACCAGTTCCTATGCCCTTTTCTAGTAGTTATACAATTTTTCAATCTTATATCTAAATTTCTATTATATGTTAACTTGATTTTATATACAATATGACATAAAGGTCCAATTTCTTTATTCTGCATGTGGATATCGATATTCACAACACTGTGTGCTGAAGAGATTGTCCTTTCACTGTTGTGTATTTTTATACTTTCATCAAATGTGTGGGTTTTTGGTACTTTGATCAAATGTGTGCATTTCATTCTGAGCTCGTTATTCTGTTACCATGGTCTATACATCTGTTATTATACCAGTGGTATGATATTTTGATTATCTTTATAGTATATTTTGAAATTAGGTAGTGTAATATCTCCAGCTTTATTCCTCTTGATCAAGATTGCTGTGCCTATTCAGAGGGGTTTGTGGTTCCATATGAATTTTATTTTTTCCCTGATTCTATGAAACATACTATTGGAATTTTGATAGAGATTACATCAAATCTGTAGTTTACTTTGGGTGGTATGAACATGTTAATAATATTAATTCTTTTAATATATGATTATAGGATCACTTTCAACTTATTTCCATATTCTTTAATTTTGGAATATGGATTACAGCTTTTGGAGTGCAGATCTTTAATCTTGATTATATTTATTCATAAGTACCTTATTTTAAATTTTTTGTGATTTGCCATAAATGAGATGATTTTCTTAATTTCTTTTTCAGATAGTTCTTTGTTAGTGTATAGAAATGCAATAGATTTTGTATGTTTTTTATCCTGTTTTACTAAATTTATTAGTTATGTTGTTTTCTTATGAATTCTTTTTTTTAATTTTTTTATTGGTGCATTGTAGTCTCACATCACAATGAGTATCAGTTTGGTGTTAACATACATGCACACAGCTTTTGGTGTCCCTCCCCCCCCGCCTCCCCCCCACATGTAGCACTGAGAGTGATATTGGTATAATCTCATATATACACATTGTTTATGACAGTAATTCCATGGATTTACTACTTTCTTACCCTTCCCC
>PVJS01012024.1:0-44602 GCA_004027185.1 Glis glis | reverse complement strand
TTGTTCTTCTTTATTGCTGAGTAGAATTCCATTGTGTGTATTTCCCATAATTTTGTAATCCATTCATCTGTTGATGGACATCTAGGTTGGTTCCATAATTTGGCCACTGTGAATTGTGCTGCTATGAACATGGGTATGCATATATTACTGTTGTTTTCTAGATTCAATCCCTTTGGTATGATACCCAGTAGTGGTATATCCGGATCATATTATTTTATCTTTCTGATTAAACTCTTTTTGCAATTATACCCACATGTATCCAGTTACCTTTAGAGGATTTGATATAGTTTGCTCAGAAATCTGGAAGAAAAGTGAGCACTTACATCAAATTATTGTCAAGAGAAATCTCGGCTGAAGTTATGATCCAGTTTGCTAATCACTTAGCAAAAGATCTGAATGATATGTTAGCTAGCCAAATCATCTGGCTCCCACAGAGATATTTCAGCAGGAAATCTGTAAGTAAAATGGATCTTCAGCTGGGTGTGGTGGCACACTCTTGTAATCCCAGTACTTTGGGAGGCGGAGACCAGAGGATCCGGGTTCGCAGCCAGCCTCAGCTCTCTCGCTTTCTGTCTCCCTGTCTCTCTCTCTCTCTCTCCTTAGTGAGGCCCTCCGCAACTTCGTGAGACCCGGTTTCAAAATAAAATATAAAAAATGGGGCCGGGTGTGTAGCGCGGAGGTAGAATGCCCCTGCGTTCAATCCCCGGTACTGCAAAAAAGAAAAAAAACAACTGGATCTTCAAGATTTCATGAATTATTTGTCTTACAACAGATCTATACAGCAGGACCATCACTCCACCGAGGTAAGAAGTCAGCTCAACTGAGAACAAAGACAAAGGGAGCTGTTGGTGAGAACTGGCAACATAAATATGGGGACTAGTTTTCAGGTCTGACTGATTGACAATCTCTCTCTCTCTCTCTCTCTCTCTCTCTCTCTCTCTCTCATTTGTTTTATCCATCAGAAAGTACCTAATGCAGCAATGCTTGTAGGTGCTATAGGAAATGTCATCCAAACACCAGAGAGAATAGAGCGGCCACTGATTTGGACACACATGTTTCTGGGCAGAACACGTCAGAGAGACTGGTTCCAGGGCAGTCTTGGCCGTGTGTGCGCTGCAACCTGACCATGTGCATTTGTTGAATGAATGCACATTAGCAGTCTGTAGGTATTTTGACTGGACACCTATGATCTGTGGACGATACCCAGTGAAAGAATAAAGGGACAAGAATGAAACGGGGACATCACACTCAGGAACTTTATCACCAAAGTTGGATTTGTCTGTTCTATAAAGAACTACTTTTTTTTTTGCGGTACTGGAGATTGAACCCAGGGGCATTCTACCTCTGAGCTACACCCCCAGCCCTATTTTTTTAATTTTTTATTTTGAAACAGATTCTCACTAAGTTGCGGAGGGACTCATTAAGTAGCTGAAGCTGGCCGCGAACCCGGATCCTCCTGTCTCAGCCTCCCAGGTACTGGGATTACAAGCGTGTGGCTTAAAGAACTACTTTATAGGCTTAATTTTTTCCAGTATCTTTTGCTCACACAATCCAACAGAGAAAGATAAGGAAAGAGGCACATATGCAAAGTACCACTAAAAATGATCATATTGGGGCCTCTCTACCAATAAAAGGGAGTGTGTATTTTTCAATTTACAAAGGGTCACCTGATCTGGTTTTGCGTGTGTAGACTTTTTTGTTGCTGTTGTTTTTTGTTTTTGAGACAGGGTCTCACTATGTTGCCCAGGCTGGCCCCTATCTTCTTGGCTTAAGCGATTCTCCTGCCTCAGCCACCTGAGTAGCTGGGATGACGGGCATGAGGCTGGTCTGTTTTAATTATGGCCAACTCTTAATTATTCCATGTGGATGATAGCCACAGTGGAACCTGGCTGGATTGGTGATAGGGCTTACCTTTCCCTGCTTTTCACGGCACTTTCCTTCATTTGACATATTCTATATTTATTTGTCCTTTCTGTCTCTTACTGAAATAAATGACCCATGAGGGCAGGATATTTTGGGGGTCTATTTTGCTGTCTACTGTATCCTCAATTGTTGGCACATAATAGGTACTTAACAAATACCTTTAAAATTATTCAAAGTGATCAGTAAATAAACACTCCTGTCTTTTTCTTCTTTTTTTTTTGGTGGTACCGGGGATTGAACCCATAGGCATTCTACCTCCGGGCTACACCCCCAGCCCTATTTTTTATTCTTTATTTTGAAACAGGGTCTCACTAAGTTGCAGAGGGCCTCACTAAGTAGCTGAGGCTGGCCACGAACTCAGATCCTCCTGTCTCAGCCTCTCAAGTACTGGGATTACAAGCGTGCGCCACCACGCCCGGCTCACTCCTGTTTTCTTAAAGTATCTTTTCACAATCTGTTTTGGGCTAAAATTTTCACTTAAAGAAGGAAAAAAGAGAGAGAGCAAATAAGGCATATTTAAACAAACTATACCTGTATATTAGGTGTCTTTATGATCAATGGAGAGGAAATAAACTATGTATAAGACAACTCAGATGTATAGCAGCATTCCTTAGATGATGGTGTAGCCCAGGTGAGGCATGTATATAGACAAATCGGTCTTAGCATGTTGATGCAGAGTGCTTTATCTTATGCAAGTCATAAGACTTCCCCTCTGTTTTTTTTCTACCCCTCATTGTGACCACATGTGCTCCTACCACACATCTTAAACCTTGCAGTTCCTGCTACTTAGGTGCTGCCCCAGACCCTCTCAGCATGGCTACTTCCTTTCATCATTTTTTTTATGGAGGTCTACCATATGCACAGAAGGGAGACTGGACCTTAAGCAATCCAAAGGCACTGGAGGGGAAAGGGCTTTGAGTTTTAAAAGATAGTCCTTGCAGCAGGGAGGAAAGAGGGAGGGTGCAAGGAAGTCAGGACAGAGGGAGGCAAATTTTGGGGTGTTTGTGAGAAGCCTGGAACAAAGGCTTTTGGCTATAGGAAGGGAGGGAAAGGACAGAGAGAGAGAGAGGCAAGAGAATTGTAATGGGTGGATTTATAATGTCCCCCGAGACCTTACGGAGAACAGGCACCCGTGTTGGAGGCAGGGCTTGAGAAGGGGTTTCTAGGGTGTGACTTTGGGGATTATATACGGTCTCTCCTCTTCCGTTCTCTGCTTCCAGCCTCCATTGTGTGAAAGCAGAGCCCTGCTCTCTCCCTCTCTCTGCTTCCCACTGCCATGCCCTGAGCATGACATGTCAGACCCGGCCTGACAGGGACTAAACCTCTGAAATCTCCAGAAACTGTGAGCGAATAGATCTTCCTTCCTCTAAGCTGTGTGGTCAGTTGCTGTGGATTACATCAGTGAGAATGCTGCCGGAGAAAAGAGTCTACCTGGCTTTTTGGGCTCCCTGTAGTGGCTTACAGAGACTTCATCCACCTTATGTGATCAGCTTATGGGTTTACTCTGACCTAGAAATAGAAATCTCTCCAACAATTACTTGGATTCCAGCTTAGTATTTCTCACTAGCTAAACCTATAATTGTGTTTTCTTAGGAATCCTAAGATGTTGGCCATCCTAAATCCTTTTTTTTTTAAAAACTCCCTGCCCATTTAAAAACCTGATTATTTTGATGCACTATTGCTATTAATGCCTTCCTCGTCTTTGATCTCAGTCTTTCTCTTGCTTTTTCTCAATCGGTATGTGAATAAAATATTGAGCTGCTGATTAATGATCCTATATGTGCCACTTTGAGATATCTAAAGGAATTTTCCAAATGCTTTAACAGCTCTATAATGTCATATTTAAATCAGAGGCTGTCTTTAAAAGGCTGTCCTCTGTTGTGAAGGTTGTAGTATAAGTATGTTAATAAGACCCAACTTCCTTTTAGGAGGAAGGATAGAAGTATTGTCTTTTAATGCCAAGGAAAGAGCATGAGACACACTGCTTATAATAGACAAATACGTAAGTGAGTGCTTTGACTTCACCGTATTCTCATGCCAGGATCTGAGCTACCGCATGCCTTATTCTTTAGACTTAACGCATGATGACTTTTTCTGTGTAATATATCTTGGGCTGTTTAACCTCCATTGAAAAGAAAATGAATGCTGCTTGGATTGGAACACAGAACCCGAATGTCATATCTGAATCTAGTGGCTGCATGGCACATAGTTCTACAGATCTCAGATTTTCCAGGAAAGCTCAAATGTATATTATTCTCTCTGTTCTTATAAATATTGTTCTACCTACTAGACCATGTGTTTTAATTTTTGGAATAGAAACTATGGTCTTGGTAACCATGCTGATCTTTTTAAGCCATGGAAAGGAGATATTTTCTTTTATGTCCAGAGTCCTTTAAGACCTAAATGTTACTCAGCCCAACCAGCATTGACCAGTGCTGTGGTCATGGGCCATTGCAGAGATCCCACACAACTTAAAAGGCTGTTGTGTTGTTATGTCAGACCTCATCCCAAATCAGGTTTTAGTGCTATTGCAAAACCTCAGAAGTCTATCCTAAAAAATAATAAATTGGTTCTTTACGTGGAATTAAATAGTTTCTGAAAATGACAAAAATTATTTTAATATGGGGCTGGGAAGGGGGTGGAGTGAGGTGGGATGTTGAAGGAAATATACCTAGAGTTGTGTGCATGTATATTTGAATCACACTGAATCTCACTATGATGTTTAATTGCAATGTACTCATAAAAGTATATAAAAAAGGTAAGCCTGAAACACATTGACCCAAAGAACAAGGAAACCCAAAGATGGACAGAGAGATGTCAAGAGACACAGGCTAGCTTGGAGGGGTGTGCAGTGGGCAGATTGAGTATCCAGAAGTCATAACTGACTGTAATACATTGAAGAAAATTCCATGAGTCTATGGTAATACTAAAAAATAATAATAAGAGGGGGAGAAGAAACTCCAAATTTATTTATCCCATTCTTTAAATTAATACTAAGAACATTAGAAGTAAGCATTTACCCCACATTCTTCCTTTCAAGAAGAATGGCATCTATTAAATGATATGATGGAATATTTTAAATCACCTTTTTCAACTCCCAAGAAAATAATTGATTCAGGCAAGAATTACCCATGATGCCAAAACCCATCAGGTGAAAAGTTGTTGGGAAACAGGATATTCATTGGGTACCAAAGTAGCAATCTGTAGATTACACATTAACTGCAAAGGGAAAAGTGGTTACCACCTTACCTGAGTAATCAAACAGTTTATCACTCCTCATGAGACAACTTGGTGTTCTAACCTCCCAATAATGCAATTGCCTGGGTCTTGCCCTTGCAAAGGTGTTTACCCAAATCCACCAAAGACTTGAGACCTGGCTTCTAGATTCTAGGAAATCCAGCGTCTGGAGGAACAGGTTATATGACAGTCTAAGGCAACAATTAGACAAACCCAGCATGAGACTTGGCTTCTAGATTCTAGGAAATCCAGCGGCTGGAGGAACAAGTTATATGACAGTCTAAGGCAACAATTAGACAAACCCAGCATGTGGACCATTCAACAAAACAATTGGCCTGGTATCTTCAAATAGTCATTAATAAAACCAAAAAAGTGGTTGTGCTACTCTTGACTAAAAGAAACTACAGAGTCCTAGCAACCAAATGCAAAGTGTAATCCTTCATAGGATTCTGGCAGAAAAAAAACTAACTATGGAAACACTTCAGGGACAATTGGGGAAACTTGAATATAGACTACTTATTACATGGTATTAGGGAATTGCTGTTAATTCTTTTAGATGTAATAACCATATTGCAGCTATGTACAGAATGTTCTTTATTCTTAGGAAAAGGCATGCTCAAGTCTTCAGAATTGAAATGTTACGATGTTTACAATTTATTTTTGAGTGGTCCCACAGAACAATAAAATTTGAATACACATATCTCACCCATGCTGACAACATACACACACACACACACACACACACAAGCAAATATGACACACTTAAAAAACATTCACAGTAAGGGGCACTGATGTGCTTTGTACTATTCTTTTAAGTTTTATATGTTTGAAAGTTTTCATAATAAAGCTGGAAAATATTATTTCCGAAAAGCTAAAATGATTTATATGCTCAAAATTATATGATGGTAAAGTAAATTAGGAAACACTCATAGGACTCATATTATAGGGCCATTAAACATCTTTCCAAAGAATTTCCAGACACAGAATATTTGCAGTACAGTAATAATGGCAAAAAAGAGAATATGAAACTTTATAGATAGTATATATAGCTTGAGCTCACTTTGTTAAACTGATTTTTTAATTGACAGATAATTGTACATCTTTATGGGCTATTGTGTGATGTTTTGGTACATTTATATATTGTACAATGGTCAAGTCAGGATGTTTAGGTTATCTATCATCTCAGACATTTATCATTTCTTTGTGAGGAGAATAAAGTCCTTCCTTCTAACTTTCTTGATTTATACAATACAACATTTTATATTACCACCTTTCTGTGTTCTAGAACACCAGAACTTATTCTTCATAGCCAGCTGTGACTTCATACTGGTTAGCCACTCTCTCTGCATCCCTGCCTCTGGCCGTTCCCCCAGCCTCTGTTAAGCGCTATTCTACTCTCTACTTTTATAAGTTCAGCTTTTTTAGATTCTACTTCTAAGTGGAATCATGTGGTATTTGTCTTTCTGTGCCTGGCTTATTTCACTTAATATTATGATTCAATCTCACATTTTTATATTCATCCAACACATTCACTGAGCACTGATAATGTGCCAGGAATAACTCTGGGTGCCTAAGATGAAAATATACCTTCAGGTTCTGGGGGTTGTCCTTGGCTGTTCAGTTTCTAGGAGATCCTCACTAGCTTCTGATGCATTTCTTTTTTTTTCAAATTGTACTAAATCAGTTTTATATCAAAGTGAGAAATAAGAATCTTGTTTAAGGGCAGTCATCAGGAATTCGGTATTAATAATAGCTGATGAGGACTGAGCACTCGACCCGTAGTAGCACCTTTTCCCGTGTTTTAAGAACAAGTCCTCCTAATAACACTTTCGGGTGTTTATTGTTATCCATATTGTATATACTCTGGGGAATTTATTCTGCAAAATATGGCAAAAACCAGGGACGCACATAAATATGTATTTGCATATACGTGTGTGTGTGTGTATGTGTATAGATAAAAAGGGAAGTTGCCCAAATGCTCAACAATAGGAGAAGAGCTAAATCAACTGGGCACATGTGCTTAAAAGAATCTACATAAGGGTGTGGAAAAACACGTATATAGTATAGTATTAAGTGAACAAAAGAAACAGGATATAAAATCACGTACATATGTTTGCAAGCATGTTAGCAAGATGAAACGGGGATATATCACTAGAGTCGCCGGATTAGGATAGAAGGGTAAAGAGTGCTTTTTTCTTTGGCCTTTTCATTTTCAAAACTGTCTGAAATGTAGCTATGCATTTTTATGGAGTAGAAACAATCAAAATATTTTTAGATGTACCTAAATCCTGGAAAAAAGATATCTTTTTTGAAACGGGCTTCTTTTTAAAGCCTGAAATATGTGTATACAAGCTTATGACCCAGATCTGAGCACTTTAAAGGTAAAAACAAATCTGAGAACACAGCCCCCAGTCCTCCCAACACAGGCTCCAAGTCGATATTAGATGAGAAAATCTCCTCTCTGGCAATCTTAATGTCTCCTTCTCCCTCCATAATGACTCGATGCATAAAAATTAATCTTTTCTCTCTGCTTTGATCCCCGAGCTCCTTAGCGAAGATTCCATCTTGTTCTATCATATGCGATGAGGCATTTTCCCTGTTATAATGTGACAGTGGCCCTACGGAGCACGACAATTTGAGTCTGAATGGGCCACAGCCAAAGAAGAAATCTTAAGAGGCAATTCCACCTAGAACTATTTAGCAAGTGCATAAAAAAAGACACATTAACACTGTCTGAAGACTGTGCCCTTAACAAAAGAACAGGAGGCAGAGCTGGGAATGGGAAGGTGGAGAGAAGGAAAAGCACAGCGGGGGGACCTTCTGGGGGCTCCACCCAGAGGAGCTGGCCCCCCAAACTTAAAACAAAAAAGCACATTCAAAACTTTCAATAAGAAAGATTATTTGTCAAGGCTAGGGAAAAAAATTCTTTAATTAGTTTACTCAATATTAAATCTGACATCCAGAATCTCAATATTAGCAAAAATGTGATAATTATAGCTGGAAGGCTTTTTTATTGAATGTAAATTCATGTATAACACTTTTAGAGCATCTCACTCCCTATTGTTATCTCTCCTACAGTGTTCACACTTAACTGGAAGCCTTGGGCTCCATCTGAAATCTGATCTCAAATTCACAGCCTCCGTGTTTCCTCTTCAAATAAGTAACCCCAGTTCACCAACAACCAAGACAGAAGTCCATCTCGAGGGAACACACGACCTTGAGAGAACCTTCCAGAATGTCCCAGCTGCCGCAGAAGGGGCTGTCTGTCTGTACCCCACACCACATCAGTTTCCCACAAAATAGTGGCTGTTTCTTTCAGCCACTATTTTGACCATCTTAGCTGTGGATTTGGTGAGGGAGTTTGCCATTTGGACCCGGTTATTGGCTTGAAGAGAGGAAGCAGAACAGGGAGTATGAATTGGGTGTTGACGTGGGTCGCGTCTACCCACGCTACCCTCACCACATCCTCATTCTATATAGAAGGCGACTGGGATGGTGTCGCGGAACTAGTGAATGCACAGGGAACGTCTGCAGCTGGAGCGCTGCCCGCGCTAGGGCTTGCAGGGCATGGGGAAGAGGAGCCGTGCATGGCCACGTAGGGTACTGTGGACACCCACCACAGAAATAAGTTCATAAGCACATGCTAAGCGCAGGCCGACCCATGTGCTCCTTTCCCAGATATCGGCGTGTCATTGTGCGTTCTTAAAATAAATATCAAGAAGTGATATAATAAATATCTAAAAGGGACTTAGAAGGGAAGAAGAAATCTTTATATGGACAAAGAAGGTGACCTAACTGAGGGAGTCGGGAGGGGAGTGGAGGGAAACACACTATAGCACATGATGTACATACACAAACCTATAAGACTCAATCACTATCCAGAGCATGAAATGAAGGGAAGGGGGAGGGAATAGGGTGGGATTGGAGGGAGGGCTAAATGAGCAATGTGTGCATGTATGATGTTCATACCCTGATATATATCAAAATGTATAATTACAATGCACCAATAAATGAACATAAAAAAAAAGAAGTGGCCGTTGTTCTACTTGTTTGTGGCAACAGCCAAAAGCAACCTTCCAGGAGTGTAGGGCCATGCTGGGGACCAAGGCACCGAGAGAGCGTAGGCCCCTTGTAAAAGGACAGACAGAGCTATAGGACCAGCAGCTCAAGTCATGCTGGGCAGTTGCAGGCCCAGTGTGCGGCGCTTTTGGTTGTTCAAAAGATGCCAGATGCGGGGCATGGTCGCGCACCCTTGTAATCCCAGTACTTGGGAGGCTGAGACAGGAGGATCGCAGGCTCGAGGCCGGCCTCAGCAATTTAGCAAGATCCTGTTTCAAAATAAAAATAAAATAGGGCTGAGGGTATAGCTCAGAGGTAGAATGAGCTGGGGTTCAACCTCAGTACAAAAAAAAAAAGAAGGAGAAAAAGAAGCCAGAAATAAGGATTTTCCTGTGAACTCTTCCAATTTGTTATAGAGTTGGCAACTACTAAAAGAATTTTTTTCTCAATCGTATGAGCCAAACCGCGTGTGAGCTTGCTTGGTCTGGGTCCTCTGCTTTGCAAGCCCTGGTCTACATGATACACCTGCTAAAGTAGATTTACCTGTAGAAGGTCTTCAGGTTTTCACAGGAGGTACAGGGTACAACTTCATCTTTGCTCTACACAACCAGTGAAGGAATGCCCGTCCCTCTGGGGCTTCTTGTCATTTTAACAGTATTGCTGGATGGAAGGAGATGATGACCACACATTCCATATTAAAAATAGGTATAAATTTCACAACCAATGATCAGAGGAGTGGGTAAGAGCTAACGGGAGTAATTTTACAGTTAAACAAAATAGAAAGACCAGAAAACCTGGTTGTCTCTGAGCAACTGCTTAATAGGAGTCTTGTTCCAGCTACCAAGGACAAACCCATCGCGAGACTTCCCAGTGGAATTATGTTTTCCAGTGGGACATTTCCAACTACCATCCTTACACACACCTCTTTCCACTCCACTACCACCTCGTTGCTCAGGATACTGGCTCAATGATAGACTGACTTCAGCTGTATCTCTTACTAGCCTCCATCCCTCTTGTAAGCTAGAGGCTGAAAGTGAAACCCAGTCTCCTGCCCCTAGTCATGGTAGCCTGGGCACATCATCAGACAGCCTTACTTCCTAGCGAGATGAGTGCTCGCATAGAAAAATGTGTTTAAATGGAAGCTTTTGTTTCACTTTCGTTTTTGTTCACATCTATGTGCACAGGCAAGAAAATCTGGTGGTGGTGTGTTGAGAATTGGAGGGAACCAATTGTAATGAAAGAACATTTGGGAAAATCCTATATCACTAGTTGCTTATTTTTTAAGCTATTTCCAACAGAACGCTACCTCGTAACAACTTAATTTTAGGAGGAAAATACTTCTCGTAAAATAGCTCATTTACCTAAGCTCATGTTTCTTAGTCTAAATACAACCACTTGGCTGCCATTTGCTTGTGGGTAGAGGTGAAGAACTCCACGGTCTGGCGAATTTGTTATCAAGTCTAAGCCTTAAGCTTAGACCTTTGATTCAGAAATCAGTGCTTTCAATGGCAGTGTGATGGTTTGATTAAAAAAAAAAAGCCTGGAGCTTGGTGTGGTGGTGCACTCCGGTAATCCTAGTACGTGGGAGGCTGAGGCAGGAGGATTGCAGGTTCACGGCCAGCTTCAGCAACTTAGTGAGGCCCTCAGCAACTTAGTGAGACTCTGTTTCAAAATAAAATATAAAATAGGGCTGGAGGTGTAGCTCAGAAGTAGAATGCCCCTGGGTTCAATCCCCAGTGCCGCCACACCACCACCACAAAAAGCCTGGAACCCAGAGAATGTGTTCAATTTCCCACTCTGCTATTTATTGGCTCTCTACCCCGGGGAAGGCCAGGTGTGCTATTTAAGCTGTTAGGGAGCATGTGTCCCAGAGAAAATTGACATGAAATTTTAACCTCCTCTACTCTTATTGGCTGAGTGAACATTGGACAAATTCCTTAATGTCTCTGAGTCTCATTTTCCTTGTCTCTTAAAAGTAAGGATGAAGATTTTAAAAATCACACAACAGCCGACTTAATGAATGTATTTTCTAAGTGAGGAAATTCAGTACTAAGAGTATTATATACCCTAGCTCCACTATCTGCCCTATTACCATGAACAATTACTAACAACTTTGAGAACTAATAGTGTTAATAATTAGCAACCCTTGACAATCACACCATCTTCATAATGATTAAGTGATAGGAAATAGATAAAAGTTCTTTGTCAACAAAAAAATATATTTATACTAATCTTAACATGTATGTGATAAAATTAGGAGGACCTAGAAAAGTTCATAGGTTGCAAAACCCCATCTGTGCTCTGTAATATTTTTATTAGGGACCAAATTATCTTTTAGTCCAAAATTACCACCAGGTTTAAAATCCATGGATTTCAAGTCTCTGTTTGGAGTTTTAATGATCTCAGTGTCATACCAAGGCATTAGCAATGGCTCTGTAGGTTCCTAAGCCTGTGTTGGGCTCAGGCAGAGGTTATAGAAAGAACACATGGTCCCTGAAAGGTGGAGGAGGGTAGGAGAGACAACGCTGTGCGACAGAGAGGTGAACGATGCAGAAAGGAGAGCTGGAAGGGCCGGAGGCAAACCTGGCTGGCCTTGGGAATGGACAGGGAGGCGGCTGTTAATTCTCAGTAATAATAATAGCAGCATACTAGCGGCTTCCCCAATCATGGCTCAGGCAATGTTCTAATTTATCCTGCTATCTCTTCTTGTGTGGCAGCAACATCAGCCCACCAGGACAATTACATCAGAAGTACCAACTTCAAATTTAAAGAGGTGTGAGAATAAATCTATCGAAAGGTTTCATTAATTTGGACGGCAATATGTTGGAATGTGCGGTGATTTGAATCGGGGCCAGCTGATCCGCCCTCCCTTGCTTGGCAAACGGCCTCCTCGTTGTTCATGCAAATGACGCCGCAGCCAGCATCTCTGGGGGGCGTTTACAGTGCTTAAGGGAACACACTGCACACTTCAGAAGCCTGTCTTTTAGATGCAATTAGTGTGTTCATGACACACCATTCTTATCTATTCATTAAAGTAAGTCCCTGGCTTAGTTGGAGGCACTTCGTGGATTTGGAGAATCTCAGGGGCTCGGAATTGGCTGGAGCCTAAAGGTCATCAAGTTCACGGCCCCTCTGTTGGTTACTGCTCCCTCCAGCATCCATGCCCAGGATTCTCTTATTTCTGCTCCTGTCCAGCGAGAGGTCACTCTTGACCTCCTCGGGCAGCCTCCGAAAGCCGACGAGCTCTGGAGTCAGGAGGAGCGGGACTGAATCCTGGCTTCATCCTTTACGAGTTGTGCAAGCCTCAGTTTCCTTGTGGGGACTGTGGGCACTGTGCCTGGCATACAGTGGCTGCCAGAGGTCGCAGTGGGAGGGACTACAGATGGACTCAAGGTGTCTTTTGGGGGGTGATGGCTTCTACAATTAGACTCTAATGATGGCTGTACACTGTAAATTTACAAAAAGTCATTGATTTGTATACTCAAGTGAATTTTAAGATACTCAAGTTATGCCTCAATAAAATTTTTATAAAAAGATAAAAAAACCATAGTAACATCTTTTTCTAAATTACAAAGATACCCAAAGTGATAAGCATAGTATTCATGAAATAAAAACTGATTTTGAGTGTTTGGGGAGAAAAGTATATATAGTTAAAAAGCAAAAAGGATTTTAGAAAATTATCTGCTTTGTACTCTCAAAATTAAAGAAAAATTATCTCTATGAAAGGTAATTAATGGTGCGATCATAAGACAGACCAAAAAAAAAAAAAGAGAGAGAGAGAGAGAATAGATCCATAATCCCTTAAAAGAAATCCATGAGACCAATCTGTTTATGAATTCAGAATTTTTTGAATTTTAGAAAGGTAGTATGGGGCATTTTCCATAAATTACATAACATCCCCAACAGGGTATGTGGCAGCATCTCATAATTAAACATATTAATATTTCTTTAATGAAATATATGAATATTCATAGTAAGAAGGATAAATGCAAGACTATAAATAGTCTCCTGTCAACTCAGTTTTGCCAACCCGGTGAGTTTACTATAAACGTCAGAAAAATCTTGGTTTGCCAGCTTTTTGGATTTCTGGATTGGGGATCTGGAACTGGGGTTAATATTGTTATTACCTTGATGAGTGGCTGCTTTAGTGGCCATTTCATCCCTCCTCTCCCCATGTGGTACCCCCAGGGACTGTGGCAGTCTCTCCCTGGGAGACCCTTAAGTTGGGGGCTAAGTTTGAGGAGAGACTGTAATTGCTTTCTCTGCCATGACTGAGTTTAGATGAGAGTGAGATACAGAAAGAAAATGGTAAAAGTGCAAGTTTTAGATGGGAAGTACTGTTCAGGATGGGGTGGAGAAAGAGGGGAGTTAGCAAATTGTTTTAACACAGGATAACCCATAGAAAGTGTGTCCTTAAATAATAGCACAAAAGCACAGGGAGCAGAAAAGTGAAAATTTCAGGTGTGGTTCATTAGGAAGCCCTGTGTCACTTACTTGACTTACTTATGTATTCCAGGCTTATCTTGCAGACATTTATGATGTCCTTTTGTAAATGACTTGCGCCTGCTCAACTCTGCCTTTGATATGTGGTGTGAGTGACCCCATCCTCCTGCCTCCCCTAGGGAACCCTGGCCTCACAGGGGTCCAAGGCACTTATCACCATGCCCAAGAAAGCTAGAATTTCCCCTCAGTCTGGTGGCAGTGATGTGACAGCCCGCCATTGCTGGACAGACCACAACCTATAACCATATTCCAGTAGACTCCAAATTCCTTGAGAGCAGAAACTTTGTCATTTGGTGTTGCATTTCCAGATTCTAATAAGCTGCTCAATAAATACATATGGATGAAAGGACAAATAAATTGACTGTCAAATAAAAATAGTATGATAGTTCGCTGTTTTGCAAAGACTGCTAACCTTGTCCTAGGATCAAGACATATTATCATGGGAAGCATTCCTTTCCTGGGTTCTCCTTGTTCTACCTCAAACGATGTGGGTTCTTCTAGGGATCTGTTTGTGTTTGTGGTTGTGTACCTGGCATTAGGAGTTGGGAGGGTGAGGGGAGCCTGGGGATGAATGGAACAGTATACTGGCATCCTAAAATAAATGCATGTAAAGCCGGGCGTGGTGGCGCACGCTTGTAATCCCAGCACTTGGGAGGCTGAGACAGGAGGATCCGGGTTCGCAGCCAGCCTCAGCTGCTCAGTGAGGCCCTCCGTAACTTAGTGAGACCATGTTTCAAAATAAAGAATAAAAAATAGGGTGTAGCTCAGAGGTAAAATGCCCCTGGGTTCAATCCCCAGTACTGCAAAAAAAAAAAACAAACAATAAATGAATGTAGCGTCTTAATACCTGACTCATATTCAAGGAATCACCAAGCAAAGGCAAGACTAGAGCAAACTGTGCATTTACATCTTTGGGGGTCACAGAGTAAAGCAGACCCCAAGCTTCTACATGGGAGGTGCTTTGGGACTACAGGGTCAGAGCAGTTGGGGGGGGGTGTGCCGATGATCAGTGCTTAGATCCTGATGAGACTCTAGAGGGGCTGTTGATGTCTTGCTCCTGACCACTGCTTTAGAGAAAAGCAGCCCGCTCCAATTATACAGCAAACAGGACACTTAGCATCCAGAGTATCAGCTTTGCTTTCAAGCTCTATCTTATCACCATGCCCTCCCCCCACTCAAACTCACAATTTCATAGACTCTCAGATTCAGCTGAGGCCTTTAAGATGAACAGCCTGAACATCTGTGGGTTTCATGCCCTGTCTAATGTAACCTCTAGGTGCAGGGTCCAGGAAAGCTAACATTGATGAGACTCCTGGCACATACCAGGCTTTTTATGCATAAACTACACTTGATGTGTGTTATCTCATATCCTGAGAATTACTTAATTTACTGCCTCCTTTATATGGATGGGGAAATTGAGACTCAGAAACATGTGACTTCTTTGGGGCACAGAGTTAATAAAAGTTAGAATAGGATACAAACCTAGAAAAATCCCAGTCAGTACTGTTTGCACTAAGTCAGCCCTCTGCCTGCCAAAGGGCTGATTCTGTCTGGTGGTAAGAGATTCCTCCATAGAATGCGTGGAAATCTCTGTCCTTGAGCATTTTACCTGCTGGCCTCAGCTCACCGCCCTTGCTCAGTCAGCCTTTTGGATGCATGCAGACAGACGCAGGCGTCTCCTTGCAGTGGGCACTTTGCCTTCCTGCAGGGCGAGGACCAGAGTGCGAGGCAAGGGGAGATCGCCTCGAACATATGCGATGAGTATGTGCAGTTGATTATTCAGTAACTGAAAAGCCTAGAGAGCAGTGGCTTCGTCTTTTGAGACCTCCGAGTCTGAAGCTCATGCCTGAAAAAGCTGCTCATCTCCATCCCTGGGTTTTGACAGGAATGTCTCTGGATGGGAGATAAGCAGACAGTTCTATACAGGATGCCTCCTGCCCCTTCCTGTCACTCCACAGAGGACCGGAGCCACAAATCCCTATCTTTATGGCCTCTTTAAGAAAATCTGTTTTGTTCTTTCCCTTTTTCTCTCTCTCCTTCCTCTGCACAGCAACCTATTAAAGTAGAAATCCCAGTGAACTTGGAACCTACAAGTGTGGGTTCAGATGCACTTTTGAGACTCACCGTCGGGTGATTGTTGGTAAGTCGCTGAGGCTTCTTGAGCCTCAGCCACCTGGCTTCTGTAAGAAGGATTAGAATGAGCACAGCACCCAGGGGTAGGAATTAAACTAGAGGAAGAAGCGCCTGGAATCACAGATGCTGTGCAACACAACAGGGGAAGGATTATTACATGAGTCAGGGGAACAGGAATTGCCACGACCTGGGGCTGATTCCAGAGGTTTTTTGTAAATTATCATGCATACCCTCATGTGGTCCCGGAGCCTGGCCTAGCATTAGGAATTGAAAGAATGTAGCCAGTAGCTTTCATTTGCCATTAGGTAATAAGGAGCTTGCACAAGGCTCGAGGACATTGTTTTGGGGGTGGTCTTAAGAGGCCCCCATTCATCATCTTGCTGTGGCTCTGAGACCTTCAACAGAAACATATTAGGTAAATGTTATGGTTTGAATTTAGAAAGTGCCCCTACCCCTCATGGAGACAAGGCAGCCATGTTGGAGGTGGGGCTGAGTTGCTGAGGAGGGGTCCCTGGGGTGTGACCTTGGGCATTATATATGGCCCCTCCTCCCCTTGTACTCTCTCACTTCTGTGATATGAGAGCAGAGTCCTCTCTCTCCCTCTCTTCCTCCCACCACCATGCCCTGAGCTCTGCAGACATGGCCTAACATGGACTGAACCCCTGAAATCTCCAGAACCGTGAGCAAATAAATCTCCTTCCTTTAAGTAGCTGTGGTCAGTAGTTGTGGTTATTTGGGGGGGGTGTCACACCAGTTAGAATGCTGACTGAAACAGTCAGTTATGGAACTAAATAAACATAAGCAATGATACAGCCATTCACAAATTTATCAGGCCACCATTAGAATATGATATTGTAGAATAGTTCATGGCATGGAAAAATTGTCCCAATAGTTTTCAGTGAAATAAGCTGATTATAAAACAGAATATAGATTAGGATCCTTTTATGAGCAGTGTACTTTTACATAGGGAAGGATGTATTTGCTCACATTATCTCTAGTTAGTAGAACTGTGGTTGGATGTTATTTCTCTTTTTGTATTGGTAGCTTTTCAACTTTCTGTAATAAAGATGCACTGACTTTGTAATAAAAAGGTTTTTTAAAATAAATAAATTCAATAGCAGGCAGCACCTTAGTAAGACCCTATTTCAAAATTAAAAAAAAAAGGGCTGGGGGTGTAGCTCAGAGGTAGAATACCCCTGGGTTCAATCCCCAGTACCACCAAAATAAATAAATAAATAAATAAATAAATAAATAAATACATAAATAAATAAAATTCAAGCAAGTCCAAGTCAGCACATTCACTAACTTCTCATGCTTGGAGCATAAGGCTCAGCTCAATTATCCCCTTTCAGTTTTTCCGCACTCCAGCAGTGGCATTGTTGTATTTCTAACAAACATACAGCAAATAAATAGTAGCCTTACCCATGAATTCTAAGAGACTCAACTCCTATCTCAGAGTTTGCTGAGAAGTCAGTCACTCTCCTGGAACCACTGTCTGTAGACAGTTTCTAGTCAGGTCTCATGCTGTACACCAGGCTGGGTTTGAAGCCTGGTAGAAATGCCCAGCCATACTTTCTAATGCACACATGGATATATTTCCATAAGAGCAAAGGCAATTAGTAATCATTCTTTATAATGTACATATTTGTGCATGCATATGTATTTATACTTGGCAAATTATGAATTCACAGTGGCTATTAATAGAGATGTAATCTGTTCAGAGCAATGGTAGTGAGGTTTAGCAGACGGCCAGAAGGCTGAGAATGAAGTGTTTGTTCTGCTCATCCCTTGCAACTTGCTCCAGATCATTTAGCTGTGTGTGCCTCAGTTTACTCATCCAGGTAGGAGCCATAGCTTGGCTTGGTGGTGCCATCATCTGAAATGAGACAGAGCCAAGTTTGAATCCCAATGACATGGCTTGTTCGTTGTGTAACCTTTGGCAAGTTTCTCACCTTTGTGAAGCTTAGTGTTTCTTTCTGCCCAATGTACAGTAATGTCTACCTCATGGGGGGGTTATGACATGGGGGATACATAGGAGATCTTCTGCAAATGATACGGAGAATGTCCCTGGGAACTGCATCTTTTACTTGAATGGAGGAGAAGAGAATTGGGTTCCTTTTCATTTTCCCACTGAAGTTCTACAGAACACCCAATAGACACAGTGTTGAAGCATCAGCAATAGGCTACATTGCCTCACCTGGTACGCGCCTGCCATAAAAGAACCTCATGTAGTCAGCATCTTTAAGCAATCACCTGCACCAAAGCTACACTTTGTCTTGATAATGAAGCTTCTTTCCAGCAATGGAACTTTGCAATGTTGACAATTTTAAAGATTTTTCTAAATCTTTACATATTTTACAGTAATGACCCATTACTCTGACTTAAGCTAAACACACTGATCTGTAGGGAGGCATTGACTGATGTCTCACATCCCTATTATTTCACCATGGTGTAGCATCTCTGTCCCTGTATTAGTGTTTGCGTGCCCTCCATTCCCAGGCTCTAGTTGTTTCTTTTGCTGCTACTGTACCTGCCTGGGTAAGTGCTCCTTATTACCTTCCAGTTGCAATAAAATCAGTGCTGCAGGATTATTTCAGGCAAATTCCCTCTTTGAGAAATAAGCAAATTTGGAGAGGTGAAGAGATACAGTGGAGATAAGCTCTCAAGGTGTTTAATTGACTATGGATTGGGGAACCGAGTCAAAGAGCTCACAGGAGGAATTGCATGGTAAATAAAAATCAATAAGGATCAGAGTGAAAGTCTGCTACAGGAAGAAAAGCACATGGCTTGAGTCCAGCCTCTGTGTCTGTGTGGTACTTCCTTTCTGGCAGCCCTCAGAAACCTTTTCCATACACCCCTGGGATGAAGAGGGCTGAGGGAGCTAGAAAACTGACCTCTAGGTTTAAAAAAGGCTGCCTATATGCCCGTGCTCGCATATACTTCATGTGTGCACACACAGGTACACACCCACACCCACAGAGGAGGAGATTGGGTACCTACATGGCTATACGGTACAGGCTGACTCAAGCAAATAAGCCCTGTTTAACCCCTATTGGCTTAATCAGGTCTTGTTTTAAATGATGCACTCTGAGATAACCTGCTGGAGATGTGTGCACTGAATGTGTTAAAGGGCTTGAGAAAACGATAGCAGAGAGTAGCCAAATCCTTATTCTCATTTCCCGTCTGCTCCTGCAGCGACTGCTTCGCGTGCCTGGCGGAGAAACACGCCCTTTCTACCCAATTCCACAGACCGCTGGCCAGTGAAGGAACGGATAGGAAAACTTTAACAACATCTCAAGGGTGTTCCTCCTTTACTCCTCACCAACTACCGACAATCAATGTGAAAGTAATCCTAGTTTTTATTTGAAGCTATCTTGGCTTTAAAAGAACCTTCCAAAAAATGATTGATGCGATGAATTAAACCCATAGGTAACCCCTGAAATCTGCTTTGAATAGCAACAAATTCCTAACAATATCTTCAACGCCTGCAGCAACGAAATCTAATCTCTGAACTCCTAAAGGTCAAGATTTGCTGTCTGGTAGCTCAGCTCAAGAGTAAATGCTCCCTAATGCTGCGCTAGGCGATTGCTTTGCACTCCAGACAATGTCAATTTTGTCCAAGTAGCTGCAGATGTGTCTAGCATTAAGTCAGAATGGTGTCAAGGGCCCTTCTTGAACACCGGCTGCTTCTCAGAGAAACTGGTCCTAAAGCCCTAGTCTATTACAGTCCATGCCCAAAAGACAGACATTTAAGGCTTAAAGGAGGACGGAGAATAAAGCTGCATTAGATTTTTTTAATGTTTCTGAGTCAGGAGACCCAGGGGAAGAAATTCTCTGGTGATCCAAATGTCCTTCCCTCTCCCCTCCCCAGCAACACCGCTTGGGTTTTCCTGATTAAGGTACCGCCAGGATCTAGGAAGTCCTACCCTTGAGCTACTTTCCTGATAAACCATTCATCACTGCCCTGGCCTATTCGAGCTATGGAAAAGCTATAACAGACTAATGAACCCATTAAATTAAGAAATGTATATGTTACCGGAAGTAATGTGCCAAGGGAAGGCATGTGGTGGGGGAGGGGAAGCAGAGCTTGAACCAACCTCTGAGCGGAGCAAGTACTCAGTATAATGAAGTCTGCAAATGCATCAGCCTTTCCATCCCCACCCCTGCAAGAAAGACACCCTCAACACAATGGCGTGCTTCGTCCGCCATTTATAGCAAGAAAACATTATAAGCAAGAAAACATAACTAATTTGGAAGCACACTTAAATTAGAAAATCCAGATGAAGGCTTTTTAAGGTTTTAAAATTGGTAACACCCAAATGAAGATATTTTGCTTTTCAAAGTTGGGAGAGCTGATTGTCAACCTACTAATAGTTCTCACACGTTACTGAGAAAACCCATTCACCATTCCCAACTGTCTACCACGATTAGCACCTGTCTCTGCTATGGAGTAATCGATTTTTTTTTATTCCTTTCTTCCCTATGTTCTCTTCATCCACTGTGGGTCTTAAGCAAATTTTTATCTGGCCTAGGGGGCCATGAATTCCTACAAGCATGCTTTGACAGTCTGTAGAGAAAATAGTTCTTAAGACAGCAACGTCAGAATGTTGTTCCTTGTGTCAAACAAAAGGCAGTTCATCTCATGTTCTTACCTGACAGCATCCTTGGCCCACAGGAGGAGGGGATATACCACGGAGTTTTCTGACCACTCTTGAGTCCCCTCCTTGGCAGCCGAGGAGTAAAAAGTGGCAGAGGTTACCCTTGCTTCGCTCTGGGCCTTCTCTGTCTAAAACCATAATGCACCCACGGATGCAATGTCGTTTTTGTTCTGTGAAATCGACAAAGGAGACAAACCTAATTTCTCTGCACTGGGATGCATGATCTTATTGAAAATCCTGGGTTTGGTTTTCTTTTTCACCTCTCCCTTGATTGCACCATGCTCTTAGACCTTCTTTACTGCCAATAACTTGCACTGGGTGTCACCTGGGAGGAATGCTTATTTATTTATTTATTTATTTATTTATTTCAGCACTGGGGATTGAGCTCAGGGGCATTCTACCTCCAAGCTACACCCCCAGCCCTATTTTTTATTCTTTATTTTTGAAACAGGGTCTCATTGAGTTGCGGAGGGCCTCACTAAGTAGCTGAGGCTGGCGGTGAACCTGCGATCCTCCTGTCTCAGCTTCCCAAGTACTGGGATTACAAGCGTGCACCACCATGCCCAGCAGGAATGCTAATTTAAACCAGGGTTGTAACCACAAGATCCTGGCAGGGAACAAAAAGGAGTCGGGGGAGCAGATACAATGTTAGCAAATGTGGAAGCTGTGTTGAGCTGGAAGTAGTGTTATTTAGCCAGAGACCAGTGCCGCCATGCAGAAATGCCTGTTTGTGTTGCTGGATCATCTGCTTTTTTCTTTTTTCTTTCTTTCTTTCTTTTTTTTTTTTTTTTTTTTGAGTAGAGAGGAAATCCAGATTTGATTGTGAGTAAAATCTCTGCATTGGCTAAAAATTTTTAAAACCTGGTGTAGGCAAACAAAACTCAGCTGCCTATCAGATCTAGCCTTTGGGATACCAGTTGTGATTTCTGCTTTAAGCCCATTTACAACTCCGCTCAAATGGGAAGTCATTTGATTAATTAGAAATGTTGGTGGGGAGATCTGGTGCAGAGGCAGCATGAGATCTGCCTATATTTGGATGAGCCACTTGGAGGAAAATCCAACTTGCATGTCTACACAGACCTGCAGATGAAGCAAATCCCAGCATCCAGTGTTAAGAAAATGGGCTTGAAGACCTCGTATTCTAAAAGTGGAAAGATGGTAATTAGTGCCAAAAGCGGTCTAAAACGCGGAGATGTAATTAAAGAGGCTAAGAAGGTGAACTATGAGTGCAGATAACCCATGATCTTTACCAGGATGCTAAATCTTATTCCTCACACCTGCCGACTACAATGGACTAGGTTGATAGTCTGCTGAGAAGGAAGGGTGGGAGGCTGGAAGAAAACGCTGCAGAGGATGATGGTATTTTGAGTGCAGTATGCTCACCATCCCTGGTCTAAAAGACCCCCAAAGTTTAGGGATTCTCAGATGATTAGCTCCTACACAAGCAAGCAGGGGTTCTAGGTCCATGTACAAGGCAGTGACATAACCAGTGGTTCTCAGAATTACCCTGATTTGTATCATGTGTGTGTGTGTGTTTTACTGGGGGATTGAAGCCAGGGACATTTGACCTCCCAGCTACACACCCAGCCCTTGTTTATTTTTCGTTTTGAAATAGGGTGTCACTAGGTTGCTGAGTGCTTCGTGTCTTAGTCACGTTTACAGCAATTCCACACGGTCCTTCAGAATTTGGATGTGCATCATGAATTTTGAAAGAACAAAGAACATTCACCGCCCTGGAAAAAACAGTTTAAAATGAGATTCTAGAGTGAAATACTCAATTATCTGCAATTAAAAGAAAAACATCAAGTGATAACATATGTAAAGGCAGATCTGCCCCACCCTTGGCCTCTGATACTCAAATATTAGAATTATATGAATCTCGTTTGCACTGTTTGGAGATCCACTGGAGCGGAGGCAGTGTTGTGCTACTCAGATTCCCCTTTGGACGCAGCAATTCATGTTCCCAGCTGCTGGGAGTCTTGGCTCCTGGTGGCTCACAGCTGAGTCCTCTCTTGGAGCTGCCATCGCCACTGCGCTGTTCCTTGGGGCAGCCTCCGTTCAGGGGCTGGTCGAGGGGGATCTGAAGTCCCAACCTCCCTCGCCTCAATCAGGTCAGCTCTGAAGGGCCATCTGCGTTCCAAAGTGCCACAAGATCACTACGTGGCAGTTCAGCTTCAGCCTTGGCTCAATTCCTCTTCCCTTGCCCCCTGTTTCTGTGGATAAATCTTAGAGTCTGAGCGTCTGTTTCCTGGGAAACTGACCTCCAACAAGGACTGAATTGAAATATAGAAGTATAATAGACTATGAAAGATGCTTTATGCACATTGATGGAATAAAATTATGAATTTAGGAAGCAAGGAAGAAGTTATGTGACGTTTAATAAAAATCATGTTCATTTGTCAATCACATTCAGCTCTACCTATGTGAGCAGTAGAAGAGAAATGCATTCTGAAATGTGTAGGGCCAGCAAGTGATGTGGAAAATTATAAGAGGATCCGATTACCTGATCAGAATAGAAGTTGCATCTCCCATCAACAATATACTCAATAAACCAGAATTACTATATATTGTCCTTTTTTTTTGCGGTACCGGGGATTAAACCCAGGGGCGTTCTACCTCTGAGCTACACCCCCGGCCCTATTTTTTATCCTTTATTTTGAAACCGGGTCTCACGAAGTTGCAGAGGGCCTCACTAAGTAGCTGAGGCTGGCCGCGAACCCGGATCCTCCCATCTCCTCCTCCCAAGTACTGGGATTACAAGCATGCGCCACCACGCCTGGCTCACAATTACTATATATTTTCTAAAATTTTTATAAGAATTGCATGATTTAGATGCTGGGCATGGTGATGCGTGCCTGTAATCCCAGTACTTGGGAGGCTGAGACAGGAGGATCACAGATTTGAGACCAGCTTTAGCAACTTAGCTAAACCCTGTTTCAAAATAGAAATTAAAAAATGGCTGGGGATATAGCCCAGAGGTAGAAGGCCCCTAGGTTTAATACCCAGTACCAAAAAAAAATTTTTGCATGACTTAGAATATACAAGTCCTTGTGCACAAACCTTTAGCCGTACTATAAGTAGTTTGTACTCCTGTGTGACAAGTTGTATATTTTATGCATTGCTACAAAAATAGTGAAACAAATCATACATTTTACGTATCTCTGCAAAATACGATGCGAGTAAAGATAACATAACATATGTCATGAGTGGAGATAACATAAAATTCATACTGTATGTGCCTATAATGAGGACAAAATGATTAATGCATAATATTTCAAGGAATATGTAAGATCTATTGAAATGTCGAAAGAAAATTTGAAATGTTCTGAAGCCTGAGGTGTTAAGTGAAAAGAATGGAGTGGAACTTTCCTCAAATTTAAAAATGACAGTAAAAATTAATGTGACAGTATTACTAACAATTTGTGAAGCTAAAAATACTCCATTTTTCTAAATGGTCAAGAAGTGAAATTCTTTTTGTTGACCGTGTTAGGAGGAAAGATGGATTTATCTTCGAGGTTTCTCTATAGAACATTTAATGAAATTGTCATTTGAGAAGGCAGTCCGTGTCTGCAACTAGAAAATATTGGGGGAAGGAAGTCTTATAGACTTATGTCAAGGCCATGATTAATGATGAGTCTAATGAGTCTTATTTTTTCAGACTTTGTGATGCTTGTGCTATTTTTTTTGGTATCAATATTGATAATTTGTGGAAGGAAGTAGGTAAAATTACAGGTACAAAGTAGTTATGAATAGGTATATTTATTTTTTATTTGAGAATAAACAAATAAATGTACCTATTTATATACCTATTAATTAATGTACTTATTCATACCTACTTTTTTTACCTGTAATTTTGTATTTTTATTGAGGTCTTCCCCTTTCCCTTCCTTTCATCTCAAATTGTATAAGCTTGAGCCCCATGAAATCTGTTCCTGGGATTGAATTTCCTCCAGTGGACAAGGGACAAAGTTCAGAGGGGAAGAGACCTTGAACTGGTGCTCCTGCATACCCAGCGTGCCCTGGCAAAGGTCTAAGCTTTAGATTTGTATTTGCAGCCATTTTACTAGATGTTGTACTAATTTGAGGGACTCATGACTTCCCCAGACATCTTTCTACCTGCTTGGTGAAATCCCTCTGGTGCCTGGGATTTCTTTATCAGAGGTGAGAGAGTCCTGTTTTCCTCCGGTTTAGCTTAAAATGCAAATACTTGAGCCGATCATGGTGGCCCACACCTGTAATCCCAGTACTTGGGAGGCTGAGACAGGAGGATTGCAGGTTTGAGGCCAACCTCAGCAATTTAGTGAGACTGTTTCAAAATAAAAAATAAAAAGGGCTGGGCCTGTAGCTTGGAGGTAGAATGCCCCTAGGTTCAACCTCTAGTACCAAAAAAAAAAAAAACCAACCCACAAACAAAACAAAACAAAAACAAAAACAAAAAACAGTGAATATGTGTTCTAGTTAAACCTTCAGTGTGAATTAGTTTCCTTTCTGGGGGACAAAAGGATCTGGTGCTGGGGGCAGAAGCAAGGGAAGAAGGGGAAGGCATTCCTACGGGTCCTAGGAGTATAAACTATTTCTAGTACTGCTAAAGGTTTGTGTCTGTAAACACGAGAACATATTCTAAGTCATACAATTATTTTTTTTTGTACTGGGGATTGAACTAGGGGGTGTTCTGCCTCCAAACTACACCCCCAGCCCTTTTTTATTGTTTAATTTTGAAACAAGATTTCAAAGAGACCATCCCGACCCAGGGGAGGCAGAGGATACGGAAACGAAACTCCTGGGCAGAGAGAACAGAATAACTTTAGACTAACAGCTCTACCCTGTACCTTCTGGGGAGGTGCCAACCAGAGGTCGGGCACCCAGGGTCGCTGCCTGGGCTGCCACTGTGGGCAGCTGGCACTGCGTGATTTATGAAGTGTTTTTGAACACAGCCCGGCATCCTACAGAGAAGGCTCCTTCTCCAGGGACTTGTTAATCAAGGAGCAATGCACAAACACCACTACTGGGGATGTTAATAGTATCTGTTATCTGTGAACAGGGAGAGAGCGACAGTGAGCAAGGAATCATCCTTTAGTGGGAAGAGAAATTAGCCCACAGGTGAAAAAAATTTTTTGCCTTGATGTTAAAAAGACCCCTTTGTTAACAATTGAACAATAGGAAACTTTTTTTTTTTTTTTTGGTACCGGGGGATTGAATCCAGGGGGTATTCTGTCTCTGAGCTACACACCCTGCTCTATTTTATTTTTTATTTTGAAACCAGTATTGCTAAGTTTCTGAGGGTCTTGCTAAATTGCTGAGGCTGGCCTTGAACCTGCAATCCTCCTGCCTCATCCTCCCAAGTATTGGAATTACAGGCATGTGCCACCACTCCTGGCAATAAGCAACTTCCTTACGTAAGCATTTTGAAAATTAAAGAGCAGATGCTGTAGTTAAGGATAAAATAAACACTTTCTTCAAACTTCTAGGCTTCTTGTGGTCAAGGTTTTCTAGGAATGATGGAGCAAGTGGACCTCATGCCAGCCTAAGAGCTGGACTTGGGCTATTTGTTTATGTGGATTATTATGTGTGAAGGAGAAAGATAGGCCTTTAAAATGAAATGTGCTGTTTTTGGTACACAGGCAAGATGGAAGAGAGAGATGGGGACAATGATGTGACATCTGTCCTCCATTCCCCTGGACTGGCTTCCAGCCGGAGAGGTGGGGCCAGAAGTAGAAGGAGCTATTTCCAGGAAAGATGGTATGAGGCTCTGAACTCAAGAAATACTGTGGGGGTTCTGGGGGATACAGAAGAGTACAGAGTTGGGAGAGGAGGAATCCTCCAGGCGCAGGAGCCTAGGGGATGGCGCCCGGTATAGATGCTGATGTTTCTATGGTTCTCCATTAGCCGTGGGCCAGTGGGACTCTGACACGGAGTCAAAGCAATAGTCAAAGGAGAGCAGAGAAGGCCTGTGGTGACCGAGGCTGATGAACAAAATCATGAGCCAGACTCCACGCTGCTCCAGTGATGTGTGTGGCCTCATTCCCCCTGGGCCATGCCCTTGCCTACATCTTGCCATTCCTGAGGCCAGGAAACAAGATTCCCTAGGAAAGGAAGAGCGGAGGCCGTGTTCTCCCAAGCCTCAAACTAACCGCCTCTGTGGTCCACTCCAAAGACCGGAGCCACTCCTGCCCTGTAGGCAGCTCAGTGCGTCGTGTCACACCAGCCACAGGTAGGGAACAATCCAGCGGCACAATGGGGCCAGGACTCTCGGGACCTAGAACAGAGAGCAGATCCAAAGAGATACATTCAAAGAGGGACATCTCCTCTAGGTCTCTATACTCATCTTAGTTCAGGCCTCTATTGCAAATTGCCACAGACTGGGAAGTTTAAACCTTGAACACTTCCTCCGCACAGTCCTGGAGGCTGAGGAGTCCAAGAGCAAGGTGCCAGCAGGCTGGGGTCTGGGCAGGGCCTCTTCCTGCTTTGCAGACGGCCATCTGCTCACTGCGCCCTCGGGCAGTAGACAGCAGCGAGATCCCGGGTCTCTACCTCTGTTCTTAGTGGCTTCTGCTTCAGATACTAGTTCTAGTCCACATGGCTCTCGGCACTGACCACCACTCCCTTTTCCCTTAAGAGGGTCTTAGGGTCTGAATGTCCCCCCAAATTCATATCTTGAAATAATAATTCCCAAGGTGATGGGATTAGGAGGGGGGGCTTTGGGAGGTGAATGGAGTTAGTACCCTTATAAAAGAGACCCCACAGACCCAGCCAGCTCCTGCTACCATAAGAAGACGCAGCTAGAAGGTGCTATCCATGAACCAGAAAGGTGGGTCCTCGCCAAACAGTGAATCTACTAGTGCCTTGATCTCGGATTTACCAGCCTCCAGAATTGTAATATATTTCTGTTGTTTATAAGCCTCCCAATGTATAGTATTTTTGTTATAGTAACTGGAACAGACTAAGACAGGAAGTTCTGTTGCTTCAATTTGAATCTTTAATGTAGAATGGGAATCTTTCTCCCACACGCCAGGGAAAGAAGTTTTTGTTGTCCAAGTCCTATCTAGGGACAGGCTGAGTCACAGAGCAGCTACATTCTTATGTTGTTTTCAAAAAACACAAATGCTTGGGGTGCAGACCACGCAGCGCGCATAAAGTGGGTGTTTTGTGCCTATCAGAGGTGCCTGTCCATAGAGCAAGCTCTCTGGGCCAGGAGAAAAGCCCGGCACACTGACTGAAGAGGGCAGCAGAGAGAGAAAGGCAGGACATGAGCAGCACACAACCCTTACTAAGAAAGGCCTCCAAGATAATGGCTCATTAAAAATGTCACATCCGCGGCAAGACGGAAAGGTGCTTCGGGCCTCGGACCTTTGCCCTGGAATATGGATATGCTTTGGGGGGCAGCTATAGACAAGAACCGCTGTGATAAATTAGAGAGAAAGCCATAGCTCCCAGCCAGATAATATACGAATTTCCTCCGCCTGTCAGCTTGTCAGAAATGCAATCCTGATTCGCTGCTGTCAACGTCAAACCCTTTCCTGACTAGTTAACAGTTCCAGGTGGAGGCGGGGAAAAGGTGGGAGTAGCAATTGATAAGTGCGGGGGGAACGCTGCCTTAGAAAAGCACGCTGCCCCTTTTTGTCTGTTCCCACTCCTGTGGGGGAGATAGAACAGGTGGGCTTAATTGGCTCTGAATAAAGTCCTTGAAATTCCCTAGAAAGCTATGCGAGCAGCTGTCACTCTCTGTAGTAAAGAGGCATTTCCCGAACAAGTCCCGTGGAAGGCGGATGGCAGATCTGTCCTAATGAAACTAAGCTCCTGCCCTCGCTTGGCGGGCATGTTATGATACCCCGATGCCAAAAAACGGATGCGATCTTTGCTGTAGAGTTTAGGACTTGAGTTCTACCACGTAAGGGTTGAAATGAAGTCAAAGGGCATCTTGTCAGGACAGTAATAGACATTAAAATAGCCATTAAAATTACTTGTCCTCTCCACATTCTCTCAAATTTCCTGATCCTTAAGGCTAGTTCATGTTTTGTTTTTATGGTATCATGGAATGGCCACTTTACCAAGAGGTTAAAGTCCTGGGTTGGAGTTCTGTTGTCATCGTTTACAGTCAGTGACACCCTGAGCTCACCATTCGTCGACCTGAAGCCCCTGTTTCCTTCACCGTCAATGAAGCGACTTCGTGTCAAGCCTGCCTCGCAGCATCGCCTTGAGGACTTAGCGTTTGCATTTGCCCGACACCTGCTCTGTAATGGAACGCGTGTCCTGCAAGGGGGATGCGAGCGGGTGTGGACGAGAGTTGGTCCTGACCCTGGGGAACTCGCGGGCAGCTGATGTGTAAGGATGCTCTGTGAACTGAAGGGCGTGTCACAGAGAGAAGTGGCTTCATTTCCACAGCATGACCTGCTCCCACCCTCCAGAACCTTTGCCAAGTCCCTGTCCCTAGATAGTTTGGGTCTGTGCCCTCCTGGTCCCAGCTCCTTTCTTCTAACTCACTTCTAAGTTGAACTTGCTAAATGAGCTTCTCTTGCACATTGAGAAGTCCCTAGCTTCTCTTCCAAGTTAATCTTCACTGAACATAACACGTCTACTTTGGAATGGTACTCCTGGATTCAGGATAGATTCTTGAGCCAGGATGGGCCTATTTAGGAATTCTGAATTGGGACACTGAAAGAGGGGAGGCCTCCCTGCGCTGTCACTCACATTAGTCAGAGTGGGGCTTTTCTTTATGAACAAATGATCTCTGTTTGATTTCCTTTCCCAGACAAGCGTGGCTGTAGGGAACTGGCCCTGGGCAGGCTGCCATGCCCCAGGTGTCCAGGTTTAGCCCAGCAAGGAGCCATATGGTTGTGCACTACATCATATAGAGGCATTTTTAAGAATGGAAAACATATCAAAAAGAAGTGATTTAGGGGTTAATCCAGTATAAACACAATCAGCCAGTGTAAAAAAAAAAAAGCATCTGAATCAGTGTCAGTCACATTACTGTGTATCAAAAACTTTCATAACCACTTAGACAAACCCCAAGATACAGTGCTGGTCCAGGCCACGGGACTGGCCTTTTGCCTCAGTTTCTCTGTGTCATGCTCCACTCTGCAAGTATGGCTGAAGTTGAGTCTTGGATCTCAGTTCACTCAGGGGCCTTTGAGGCTTCATCGAGCCCAGGGCCAACCCTCTTCTGTGGTCACACCCCTAACATCAATTAGATGCCAGGCTCATGTTTGGCCCTGAGGATACAGAAGATAAAATAATAGTCTCTGGATCCTTAAGAGCTCTCTGGAAAGAAGAAGCAACCTACCTTCCAATGGATAATCACAGCATTGTACGCAAAGCGCAGCACTGAAGATGTGTTCAGATGGGAGAGACTGATAAACTAGGGAAAATAGACAGAAAGGGCTTTCTAGAAAAAGCCAGCCTTGGAAAACCAAATAGGAGTTCATCAGGAACATAGAGGGGGAGAAAGAAGAAGATTTGAGGAAGAGGGAATGCAGCATTGCCCAGGACGATAATCTTTCAACCTCCTCCCCAACCCCAAGGATCGCCCATCCTCCAGCCTCCTCCGCCACACTCTGCTTGACAAAATGGGCCCCTGGGAGAGCACCAGAATCTTCCATATCTTCTGTGGACGGTATTCTGGATCCTTGGGCAGTCTTATATTGGCCAGCAGTCCCGCCACTGCCTTTCATGCCTCTGTCCGTGGTCCTGATTTGTTTCCATCTCTCCTAGTCCTTTGATTGAGATCGAACATGTGCTGCTTCTAATTTCACCTGAATTATGACTTTTTCCCCCTTCATACGCGGGATTGAACCCAGGGGCATTCTGTCTCTGAGTTACACTCCCAGCACATTTTATTTTCATTTTGAAACAGGGTCTCACTAAGTTGCTGAGGGCCCTGTTAAGTTTGGTGAGGCTGGCCTCAAACCTGCAATCCTCTTGTCTCAGCCTCCCAAGTATTGGGATTACAGGCATGTACCACCACACCCGGCTTCTGAGTTAAGGCTTTGAGGATGTCAGTGAGTGCGTCCTGGATGGAGAGGGGGCCCGGAAGTAAACTGGGCCCCAGAAGATGACAAGATTTCACTGGGTGACAGTGACAAAGAATTCGAGGAGAGGAGTGAAAAGAAAGTACGTGCACCCTCAGCACTGTGAGGGACTGATGTGTTCTTCATTGAGCAAGATGAGGGAAAGTCTAAGAGAAGGATGTTTACATTGGAGAGACGCTGTTTCAAACAGAAACTTCCCAGGAAACCGTGTCATATAAATGCACCAAAGACTCGGTGTGTCCAGACAGTCCCGAGAGTGAGACTTTGTCCCCACCATGGGTCAGAGTTGAGCGACATTCAAAAACTCCAGTTTGTCCTAAGTGAATCAACGTGCAGAACTAACGAGGTCATCAATTTTTCTTCCAGCTAATGAACTTGTCAGGAAGGGTGTGATACGGGCAGATGATGAGATGAGAAACCAAACCTTATTAAATAGTTTCATCTTCATCAAAGAATTAGATGCAGAGCTGAGGCCATTACTCACTGGACAGAGATAATTACACAGAGGGGGTTTATATCAGTGCCACTCTGCCCCTCACCCAACCGACTCTGCTCCCTGGGATAGGATAGAGGGAGTGTGTTGGACCCAGGAACGAACACTCATTTAATTCAACAACTATTTATGGACAGCCTGCACCATGCCAGGTGTGAGCCAGAACAAAAATGGAGATGAATATGATCTTGTGGTCATGATCAGTGGTTCACGGTTGATGTAGGATGGAATGACAACTAACTGAAATATGCTACAAAATATGCTTCCCCAGTACTGTGAATAAAATACTTTGGGCATAGAGGGAAGAGGGGGAGTAGAAGGAAACAGAGAAGTCTTCTTGTAGGTGGGTACCCTTGAGTTGGGCTTTAAAGATGAGCAGAATTTCACTATGGAAGGAAGAAAGGAACTGGAAGAATATATCAGGCAGAAGAAAACAGCGTGAGTAAAAATAAGATGGTATGATAACATCCAGTTTGTTTGGAGAACTTATTCTTTCTTACCCTTGTCCATCTAGAGCTGTTCATATGGATTTAGAAATAAAATAATGAGATCAGGGCATGGTGGTGCAGGCCTGTAATCCCAGTACTTGGGAGGCTGAGACAGGAGGATTGCAGGTTCAAGGACAGCTTCAGCAATTTAGTGAGGCTTTCAGCAACTTAGCAAGACCCTGTTTCTAAATAAAAAATAAAATAGGGCTGGGGGTATAGCCCGGAGGTAGATAGCCCCTGAGTTCCACCACCATACTACAAAAAGAAAAGAAATAAAATAATGAGTTATCTTTGAATAATCCAAATTAGATGAGTCATTCCCAGACTTGTTAGAGTATTGATCTTAATATTGGATGGACTTCATGATAGCTTTTCCACTCACATTCTCCAAATTCTGCATCATTTATTCATTTCCTTTAAAAACTTGTGATAATAAATTTTAATTCTATTTTGAGGGTTTTTATGATCACCTTCTGCCACATGAGAAGCTCTACATTATGTAAAACCAAAGTCTTGCTTTAAATAATTGGGTTTATGAAACTTATACATCCAAAGAAGAACAGTGAAACATTTTTCAGGACCTGGCCAAACAGAGCCAAATTGTTCATTTTATGATTGATCCTTGGTTGAACTTGGGAATAAATGTACTCATATCTGGGGAATTTATCCAGGTGAAGCTAAGCTGCGGGAATAAAGAGACAAAGCTACAGGAACTACAAGAAG
Organism: Glis glis; assembly: GCA_004027185.1. Classification (NCBI taxonomy): domain Eukaryota; kingdom Metazoa; phylum Chordata; class Mammalia; order Rodentia; family Gliridae; genus Glis; species Glis glis. Next base: position 12,357 of record PVJS01012024.1, on the reverse strand, counting down.
CAGATGTTTATCTTTCTCCTTAGAACCAGGTGGCAGCACTGTTCAGGGTCTGTTCAAGGACCTAGATTCCTTCCAAGTTGTCACTTTTCCATTTTTACATTATGTGCATGGTTGGTGTTACTACCACGTCCAAGTTCCAGCAAAAAGGAAAAAGAAATGTGAAGAGGAGTGTAAGTCCCTGCAGTAAAAGTGACAAACATCACATTAGCTCATGTTCTGTTAGCAAGCACCACACTCAACCCTAGAGGGGTCGAGCAGCCATGAGCAGCCGGCAGCTGACCCTACTACTATGGGACGAGGAGGGAACAGGACTGGAAGGCAGGTGCCAGTGCCCACTGCGATGGCCTCTGGTATCTGTGTGCTCCCTCTCCCTCCCACACAGTGGCCTCTCTCCAAGTCTGGGACTGCTGCAAGTTGTCCAGACCTCTCAGGATAAAACGTGGTTTCTCAGGGTCTGGCAGACTACAAACTAAAAGACATTATCTGTCCCGCAACGGTGGAGCAGAATCAGATTAACCAGCACATGGAAACATGGAGCAGTCATTGGCCAATAACAATAATTAAACCCTATTGAGAAAAAAATATGCAAAGACCCTCTTCCATGACACAGAGGGAATTCTCTGATAAGATCCTGGATATATTCACCAAGAAAAATTTATCTCTTTTTTTGCAGTACTGGAGATTGAACCCAGGGGAATTCTACCTCCCAGCTACACCCCCAGTCCTATTTTTTATTCTTTATTTTGAAACCCGGTCTCACTAAGTTGCAGAGGGCCTCACTAAGTAGCTGAGGCTGGACGCCAACCCGGATCCTCCTGTCTCAGCCTCCCAAGTACTGGGATTACAAGCGTGCGCCACCACGCCAGGCTTAAAACTTATCTTTCCAAGTGGCCTCGGGCTTCATCCTCTAAAATGTCCATCCTGGTCCTTCATCCTCCATGGCCCCATCTGAGATGGGCGTGGGGAATATGGCTTTATTGGTGATTAAACACCTTGCATAGCTATTTCCTACTGGCTCAAATTTGGGAGCTTTAGGTTCCTGTAAGGCTGACACAGCCACACAATTTTATAGGCCAGGTTCATGGTTTATCTGATAATACTTACAATTCGGTAAGCTTAGGTGCTTCTATTTAGTTACATGTGCCAGTGACCGCACCTCGATTCTTTTTTCTAGACATAATTTCTTAGCTTTCTTCACCCATCTCTCTCTTGTTTTTTCTACTTTAATGATTGCTACTTGGAAGCCAGTGAGACAAAGCAGCACCTAAAAGTGAGAAAGCAGCACCTTTATTTCTATTTTTGCTAAAGTCTCTCAGCAACTAAATTTTATCTTTTGTTAGTTAGGGTATTGAAGTAGTTATTTTTCTAATTTTTTTTCTGGTCCTAGGGATTGAACCCAGGAGTATCCTACCTCTGGGCCATCCATATCCCCAGCTCTTTTTATTTTGAAATAAGATCTCACTAAGTTGCTGAGGGTCTTGTTAAATTTCTGAGGTTGGCCTCAAACCTGTGATCCTCCTGTCTGAGCCTCCCAAGCGCTGTGTTTACAGGTGTGTGCCACTGCGCCCAACTTTATTTTTTATTTTGAAACAAGGTCCCACTAAGTTGCCAAAGCTGGCCTCAAACATGCAATTAATTCTCCTGTCTGAGCCTCCCAAGGACTGGGATTACCGTTATGAGCCACCAGGCCCAGCTATTTTTCCAATTTTTGAGGCTTCAAATTTTGGGGTATCCTCTATTCTCTTCTATCTTTGCTTGCACTCTTCTTAAAGTCATCTCTTTCATGTAATATCCTGCTAAAAGCAAAGATAATACACATTAACATTCTGACTCTTTACAACCTGTTTCTCTAGAGCTTGGTACTTAGAAAGTCTAACATCAAATTATCAAGAGAGACAATGTAACCAAATTATTTTTAACCTGCTTTTATTGGTGCATTGGAGTCTTACATCACAGTGAATATCAATTTGATGTTAACATACATGCACACAGCTCTTAGTGTCCCCCCCTCGACCCCCCATCTGTATGAAGTACCGAGAATGATGTTGGTATATTTTCACATGTACATATTGTTTGTGATAGTAATTCCACTGATTCACTTCTTTCTTGCCCTTCCCTTTCCCTTGTACCACTTCCCTTGCCCCACTGAGGGTTCTCCATTATCAACTGGAGTCCCTTGTGTGTCCCCACTACTCCGTAGGTTGCACATATTAATGAAAACATATGTCCCTTCTTTTTTTTGTGATTGACTGATCTCACTTAACATAATGTTCTCCCGATCCTTCCATTTTCTTGCAAATGATGTTATTTCGTTCTTCTTTATTGCTGAGTAGAATTCCATTGTGTGTATTTCCCACAATTTTGTAATCCACTCATCTGTTGATGGACACCTAGGTTGGTTCCATAATTTGGCCACTGTGAATTGTGCTGCTACGAACATGGGTATGCATATATTACTGTAGTTTTCTGGTTTCAATCCCTTTGGTAACCAAATATTTTGCCTTGGCATTGCAAAGATCACCAGCTTTTCAGCCTGAGATATCTGTTTCCTCACTAGCTGCCATCCTACCACTAAGCCACATCCAGGTGTTTTAGGTTTGGGTTTTGACACCCCACTTTTGGTACCAACTTCTTTAGGTTTAAGCTAAGCTGCTGTAACAAAAAGACCAAAAGAGGGAGTGGCTTCAAGAATATAGACCTTTGTTTCCCTTTCCATAACAGTTCTAAGAAGAGCAATCAGCCGTGGCTAGGCATTTCTTCGGTTGGAACTTAGGGACCTAGGTTCCTTCAACATTATAGCTCTTCCATCCTCTAGAACTCTGGTACCTTTTGCATGTGAGAGGATGGGTCTCAGCTGTGTGCAGGCTCCAGGCAGAGAGAAGAGGAAAGAGACTTTGGCGGAGGCTTACCTAACAAATGTCTTACATCCCAGATAGCAAGTAGCACATATCCATCCTGCCCACACTCTTATTAACAAGAACATCACAGAGCCAAACCTAACTGCATGGGAGGCTAGGAAATGTAGTATAAGATCGACTACAACCATAACACCATGGAAGAAAGGAAGAAGAGGTTTTGGTAGACAGCTGACAGTGAAGGTCTAATTTGTGGACTATTTTGTGTTGTAATTTCTTATTAGGCTCTAGGAAATTCACAATAGGTCTCAACTCTTTTCATTTTGCTCACCCTATCACCTTAAATGCCACCCATATGGCAGCATGCAGACATCACTGAATAAATGGTTGGTGAATAGAAAGGAGGCACAATTAAAAACAATAGCCTCTCGGCACCCACATTGCAACTAATGAATAGGTAAATATGTGCCTTCACAAAAAAGATCTAGAAATCGATTCCATCTTAAAAAAAAATACTGGCAGGTAAACTTCTGAGAACTCTAAGGCTCCATTGAGCACAGTTGGAAACTTTCAGAACTATTGACAGGACAGGACTGAAGGATTTAGACCCATCCACAAGTCTCTGCTCCTGCGAAGAGAACGAATGGTTCTAGCATCCTTTCAGCTATGAATTACAAGAGCTAAAACTTTTGACAGGAGTAGACTATTCTGCTTTCCACAGTGCCTACAAGATATCCCCTTGCGGCTTTACCATGGAGGACAAAGCTCTTTGCAACCTGACTCCAGCCTACCTTTCCTACTTTAACGCCAACACTTCTTTCCTCCACGCTCCCTGGACCACTTGCTATTTTGGAGCGTATCATAACTTTTTGTACCCTCATACCTTTGCAGGTATCGTTCCCTGCCCCTCCTTCATCTGGAATGCTTTCCCTGTTATTTCTGCCTATTTTAACTCTTCCTTTTCTAGTACTTACCACCTCCATCAAATCTTTCCTGATCCCTCCAACCACATACGCTCTATTCCTCCACTGTTGTTTTTTTAATTGTTCCTCCTTTATGACACATTATGTTCTGCCTGGTAACATTTGCTTCCTTCCTTGATGAATTCTACCACTAGAGAAAGTTCTTCTAGGGTAGGGACTGAATGTGGGTTAGTTCTTGCCATGTCTGGCCTTGTGTGTTGAGGGAATAAGTGCTCAAAAAAATGTCTTGAGTTGACTCTCTACTCAGAAGTCTTGAGAGACTATGTATGCTTAAATTCAGACCCCCTTGCCAGGTGTAGTGGTGCACACTTACGACCCCAGCTGCTTGGAAGACTGAGGCAGGAGGATCTCAAGTGTGAGGCCAGCCTCAGCAACTTACTGAGAGCTTGTTCCAAAATTTAAGAACAAAAAATAAATAAAAAGGGCTGGGGATGTGAAGTTCTGTGGTAGAGTGCCCCTGGGTTTAATTTTCAGTACTGCAGAAAAAAATTCACAACACACACACACACACACACACACACACACACACACACACACACATCTTTTAGGAAGAGGAAGTATTTCCTCAAATGTTTTTGTGTGGCCAGTAACTCTAATGTGCACTCCTGATATGATTTTAGATTTTGTGATGAGGCATTGATTGCATCCCAAACATGAATTTATTCAACCGTTCATGTAACAAACATTCTTGGAACAGCTCCTATGCTAAGTACTGGGAATCCAATATTGAACAAGACAGGCTCGGCCCTCGCCCTTGAGGAGCTCACGGTGTAGTGTAGCAGAATCATCACATCCCTCTCCCACCGTAAGCACTGACGGAGAGCCCCTGTGGACCAGGATCATGCTGTCTGGGCTGTGCGCTCACTGGGGCATGGAAAAGGGAGCATTCGAGGGTTGGTCACAGAGAAGGACCAGCATCTGCTTGAAGAGACAGGGCATGTTTTTAAAAGACAATAAGTACTGTATGCTCCTTACCAACCAGGAAGTCAGTCATCAGGAAATGCAGGTTCTTTCTTTCTTTCTTTCTTTCTTTCTTTCTTTCTTTCTTTCTTTCTTTCCTTCTTTTTTTCTTTGTGTACTGTTAATTGAACCCAGGGGCATTCTACTTCCAAAGTATACTCCCTCTTTTATTTTTCATTTTGAAATAGAGTCTTATTAGGTTGCCAAGGGTCTCACTAAGTTGCTGAGGCTGGCCTTGAACCTGTGATCCTTCTGTCTTAGCCTTCCAAGTACTGGGGATTACAGGTGTGCTTCACCATGCCTGGCTAAGAGATGCAGGTCTTTTAAAAATTATTTTTAAAAAAATTTATTGGTTCATAATAATTGTACATCATAGTGAGATTCATAGTGATATACTCATATTCATATACCATAACTTGATCTGTTTCCCTGCCCACACCTCCTTTTCCCCCCTCCCTCCCCGTACATGATAGAATCATAATGATGCATTTGTATACACACACAACATTATTTGGTCTGTTTCCTGTAGGTCTTTAGAGATGAGATTGTTCGCTAAGACCAGGTAGGCCCAAGACACTTCTTGGAAGTGGAGGAACTTGTTCTTGGCCTTGGAAATAACTAGGACTTGGATACATGAAAAGTGGGGAAGAAGGAGGCATTCCGGGAAGCACAAGAATACATGGTGAGCTTAGGAAAGGAAAGAAAATCAACTTTACAGGAGCAAAGCATTCACCCATTCTCTTTTGTATTAATTCAGCACTCACAATGTGCAAAGCGCTGGCAGGAGGTTGGGAAGCTGTCACGTAGGTATCAGGTGTGGCCCTTGCTCAGAGGAATTAAAATCTACACATGTGCAGAAAGAACCAGCAATCAAGGCAGTATTTCAAGCGCTGGCATTGTTCCATTCTCTGATTTGACTTAAGCGTGGTGGGGAGTGCTGGAGGCCAGTGTTAAACAGCACGTGTGCTTCCTGGGAGTGGAGGGAAGGCACTGAGGAGGCTGGAACCCAGCTAATCACTTTACCCCATTAGCCAACTGATACCAGGTAGACATTAAATGATGATGATGTTCCATAGAGACAGAGGATCTCCCTGGATAACTGGGGCCAGCAAGTTAGATGAAGACCCCCACTTTTTCTCTTCCTGCTCCATATACCCTAGAATTACTGCCATCATATCCCCTCTTTCTTAAATAGCACTTATTTCATTCTCTTTTTCTGCTTCACTGTGGCTTACAGAACTTAATAGAGTTACTCTGGGGGCCATTCCTTACAGCTTGGATGCATGAAAGAGATGGATGAAAAAGACGAGCCACTTTAGGTCTGAAACTCCTCCTTCAAGGAGAAAAATTCAATCAACAGCAGTTAGATGAGAGCAGTCACGTATATAAAAAGCATGACCCCTCATTGTCTGTCTTCCGTCTTTCTAGCCCTTTCTGCCTCTGCATAGGCCTGGTCAATTGTTTGCCTTAGGGGACATTTTTAGCTTGGTCAGGGTGATAAATAAATTTCATATCACTTAAGAGCCTATAAAATCCTATTTATTTTCTTTGGCTCTTTCTCTTCCCACTCGGATATGGCTGGTTCTTCCACTAGAAATCCATTGTTTCTAAATTTTGGTCAGGATTATTCTAGAATAGCATACATCCTCACAGATGACCTCCTGTGACTTGAAGAGATCATTTCCTTGATAAGTCCCTTGATCCTCTTTTTGCAAGTCTGGCAATGTAGTTTATTGGCTTTGTGATACGAAGCGCTCACCATTAGGGACTAAGCTAAGATCACCAAACTATTTCCCATACATCCTTAGTTGAGCTTTGAATCACAAAAGTGGTAGAAGGCCCAGCATGATATCTTCTCGGAAATGAGCAATCCCTTAATTAAACAGAAGTAAATAGAGGTTACAATGTGTTCCTTAATTAAATAGATGTAAATGCACCACGGCTCTGCTTTTCACACACATCAATTTCGCATCATCTCATTTTCCTGTTTGCCCAGTGGAAATGGAAATTCCGGGCTCTATTTTGGTCAAAATCTCCTAAGTGTGCCTGAGGGGCTGGGTGTTCAATCATGAATATTTACCTTCTGGCTTATAGAAACCTATAGCTGTGTCTTCTCTCACTGCCTTTGGCATCCTCAGGCTTAGGAATTACTCTGAACCCAACATAATTGGACCGTCAAAGGGAAGAGGCCCTGCTTTTACCCCACAAAGCATCTTGATTCCTGCCTTGGGAAACATACCTGGAGGCACAAGAGGAGGGTGTGTGTGGTGTGGCCACTCTGACACAAGTACTAGCTTCTCTGTGTCAGTGGCACTGGGTGACCCTGAGTCACAATTCCTTACACCTGCTCCTTTCTCTTTCCTTTCCTTTCCTTTCCTTTCCTTTCCTTTCCTTTCCTTTCCTTTCCTTTCCCCTCCTCCCCTTTCCTTTCCCCTCCTCCCCTTTCCTTTCTTCTCCTCCCCTTTCCTTTCTTCTCCTCTCCTCTTACTTTTCCTTTTCTGCTCAAGATTAAATCCAGAGCCTCCTGTATGCTAGGTAGGCACTTTACCACTGAGCTCCACTCCCAGCCCACCTGCTCTTTCTTTATACCCAGTCTCAAATTTAGGCAAGTTGTTTCTGGGAGCTAAATATATATACCATGAATATAATATAATTTGTGGAACTTGTGATGGGGAATCGTCTGCATCAACTCTCCTAGGTTGTGGTGCCCAGTCACTTGGTCAAACACTAGCTGTTACTATGAAGGAATGGTGTAGTTGTCCTTGAGGTCTCCAGTCAGCTGGCTTTAAGTAAAGGAGACCCCCCTTGATAATGGGGGCGGACCTCATTTCATCAAGTGAAGACCTTAAAAGCAAAAACTGGAGAAAGAGTGAATTCTACATCGAGACTGAGACACAGAAGTCTTGCAAGTTTCTAGCCTGCCGGTGTGCATTATATATTTCAGACTTTCCAGCCCCTATGATCTCGTGAGCTGATTCTTTAAAATAAATGAGACAGAATCCATCTGAGTAAGATGAGAACATCCTACTTCCAATCCAGAGAGAGCAGCCAGAGCCAGCCATGACTCAAAGCAAGCTAACTGATGGTGCCCCCTTAAAACGCCAAGGTGGGGAAGGAGTGGGGCAGAGAGAACAGAATCACGTCCATACCACTTAAGGGGTGACCATATTTAGTTGCCCCTCGTCTCCTTGCTAGTTTTGGCAAGGCCAGCAACTTGCCGTCTACGAGTTGGGTGGTGATCAGAGGACTGCAGTGGGTTAACAGCACTTTAACTGAGTCAAACTGTTAATTGGAATAGAATCCATCTCAATTTATTCCTAGAAACAGTTCTGCTTTTCTGAGGCATTAGGAATAAATTGAGGTGGATCCCATTCCAATTAGAATTTCTGATTAAGACCATCGTTTCAGGAGGACAAGCCGAGCAAAGCCACGGGCATTTGGAAATCTATATGGCTGAGGGGTCTTAAGTAGAAAGGTTACTTGCTGAGGAGAAAGTCATAACAACCCAGTCTCCCTGGATTTCAAGCAGGATGATCGACATTTGAAGGTCAGGTGCAGGGGGTATCTTTTGTTGAATCATAAGATTTCAGAGTTGAAACCTTTTGTAAACAAGGGGGCTAAGCTCAGAGAGGAGAAATGAGTTGCCGACAGGGACAGTAATCAGGGGAGCCTCTTTCATCATCGTCCTCTGGGGGTGGGTGCGTGCCCTCTACTTTGGGGTCAAAAGCAATGTAAGTCAAGGGGTAAAACAACTCTCTTTGGATGGCCCCGGAGTTGTTCTATAAAATTGTAACTGAAAAGCCAATGTGCACCCTTCACCTTTGATTAGAGAGTCGATGGGTAGTATGATCGTGTGTAAGAACCTGGCCTTCAGACCCAGTTCTATCAACTAGAGGAGAAAATCACATGCATGAGGACCTACCAGGTGCCACGCAGTCTAATAATAATCTAAAGATATCATCAGTAAGCTTACTATTCCCCTAACACTGTGCTAAGTCCTTTCTAATAAATCTTTACAACCACCCTATGAGGTAGGACCTATTTCTATTCCCTATTTACACAAGAGGAAACAGAGGCATGGGGAAGTTAATTAACTTACCTGAAGGCACACAGCCAGCCAGTTGCAGAGAGCTAAGATGGGAACCTGGGCTCCATGGGGCCGAGGTCAACACTCTCACCACTGTGCTATTCCAGGACAGTTCTTGCTTAATCTTCACACTTTTATCGTGGTGGTATTATCCTCACAAGGCCCAGGAAAGTCATAGAGTCAGTCCATGATCAATGCATTAGATTTTGTAGGCAATCTGCTCCCAATCCTGCCGCCCACAGCTCACCAGCAACCTGGCTTCTGGAGACCCTTCAGCTGCCTCCCTTCGCCTCCTGCGTGCATGACTGACTGGCAGATTGCTTTCCTGAATTAATCTCTTAATTAATGTTTCTGGGTAGATTAAAACCAGTTCTTCCTTAATGGAGAGAATAGGTGTTAGGGCTGACATCTATCTATATACTCTGGAGTCGCCTAAACTTCCTTTTAAAATAATCACCTCATTAAACACAAACTCCTGGACCCCATTCTAGGCTTGGTCATTCTAAAGTCCCCTGGACCAGCCCCGGAAGCACCATGATTAACAAGTGCCCCAACATGAGGCTGTTCCTAAGGAAAATTTGGGAATGTTGGACAAAAGGGGCCTTTCGCTTCCTCCCTTGGCAAAGCCAACCTTGAATATATGAAATGAGCTTTTACATCAGAAATACTCTATTTGGTCCCTGTTCTAGTACTTAACTATATATTCTCAGATAAGTTATTTAGCCTTTCAATACCTCAGTGTTCTCTGTAAAACAGGAATAATGATGTCTACCTCATGGCATTGTTCTGAGGAGGAGATGAGATAAAATATATAAAGCACCGTGGCTATGAAACAGGCAGAGATCAATAAATGTGAGGCATTCTTTTATTATTATTATCATTTCTCCTGGCCTGGGAGATTTTTACTCCAGAGGATTCAGAACTCTCAGATCTCAGATTGGCAACTTCAGCCTTCGCGATTGGAGCCGGGCGTGGTGGCACACGCTTGTAATCCCAGTACTTGGGAGACGGAGACCGGAGGATCCGGGTTCGCGGCCAGCCTCAGCTACTTAGCAAGGCCCTCCACAACTTCGTGAGACCCAGTTTCAAAAATAAAGTATAAAAAATAGGGCCGGGGGTGTAGCTCGGAGGTAGAATGCCCCTGGGTTCAATCCCTGGTACCGCAAAAAAAAAAAAAAAAGAAAAAGAAAAAAGAGCAGCTTGGTAGGGAAAGGGCGTGGGAGTCCCTAGGTATGCCTGAATCACACCATGAACCTTCATGACAGGTGAGCCATGGAGCATGTACCCGAGCTCCTAGCTGCGAGACACAGGGCTCACCCCATAACTTCAGGTTCCTCCTATGTCCATCATAGTGACCACAGTTCCTATGAGGATTTGGGGTTCAATTCCTTGACCTTAAAAAGCTTCTAGAGGTCCTGGAAAGCAGAGGCTCTCAGGAACAAGTGTCTACTTTTGTCTTCCTATCTGCAGAGCAGGTGTCTTAGTCAGCAGTCTCACAGCTATAATCCCAACCCTGACCACACAACTTAGAGAAAGGAAAATTTATTAGTTCACGTTTTTTGGAGACTTGGGGGTTGAGTCCGTATGCAGCTGGTGTCTGTGGAGCTCAGGGCGTGGTGGTGGGAAGTGGAGAGAGGGAGAGCACAAGGCTTCGCTCTCACATCACGGAGGCTGGAAGCAAGAGAGAGACCAAGCAAGCAAGAAGAGTCAAAGACACAAACGCAGTCCCTCAGGCTACACCCCCAGGGACCCACCTTCTCCAGCTACAACCACTGCCCTGGGTTTCCACCCAGAAAAATCCATTACAATGGATTTATGCTCTGATGAGATTATAACTCTCATGACTTAACTATATCAACCCTGGATATTATTAATAAATGAGCTCTTTCGGGGACATTCTATATGTAACTACAATAGCAGGGACGTTTCAGCCTCTCCACTGAGTCTCAGGTCTACCACACCAATTCAGCTCAAGCCTGAACCTCAGATCTAAACCTGGGTTGGGGGTGAACACGGGGACATAGCCACTCATTCATTTCCACTAATATTTTATTTGGCCCCTGCAGTAGAGATGCCTGGTCCTATCCTTCTGGGGTTTGCTGTCTAACAGGTGAGAAAGAGAAACAAGTAGGGTCATGCAGTGTGGGTGTTGAGTGTAACCAAGGGGTATCCTCATGGTGCCCCAGAAGGTCAGTTTGCGATTCAGATTCAAATCCTCAACACAGCCCACAGGGGACCCCGTCACTTGGTGCCTGCCAACACACACCAGCTTAAGAGTTTCAACTGCACAAGAGCCATCAGGTTTCTTTGCTGTTCAGTAATAGACCATATTTTTTTCATGTCCAGGACCAACCTCTGTCCCCAGCCCTGCCCCTCTTTTTATCTGAACTTTCTTTTCTTTTTTTTTTCTTTTTGAACTCAGGGGCATTCTACCTCTGAGCTACCCCACTCCTTTTTATTTGTTTATTTCATTTTTAAACAGGGTCTTGCTAAGTTGCTGAGGCTGGCCTTGAACCTGAGATCCTCTTGTCTCTGCCACCCAGATACTGGGATTATAGGCATGAACCACCACACCCAGTTTATCTGGACTTCTTAAGTGCAGGGAGTTCACCCTTGATCCCCAGACCAGGAGACTTCCAGCATCTTTACGTTTGCACCTTAACACTTAGCCTTGCTCCTGATGCCTGGGATACCAATACCACATATTTTCATAGGCTGAATATAGAGTAACTCATCATCGACTCTCTCCTCCCCTTTTCCCCAGATATCTACGTGGCCACATCCCTGCTAGCACTGAAAAACTTTTCTGGTCTCTGTTCAACACAAAGCTATCTCCAAGATGCCTACCATTTGCAGGAAAAATTCTAGCAGATGCCATGAAATTATAAATTTCCTCTTAGCATGAGCATGCTCAAATTCTTTTTTATGGGTCTGATCCCCCACCATGTAAATAATAAAGTACCACTTTAGTAATGGGAAGTACCCTGGGCATTTTGTTTTGGTCATGGTGGTGTTTTTAACAGAAAATCTTTTTCTGGGTGAGCTGGAGCCAAGTGTTGGATTTGGGGTTGATTTTGTGAACCCATACATCATTAAAAAATATATAAATGTACAGTTAAGTACCCTGTATTAAAAGCAAAGGTGCTGCAGACCAACACTAATCACTTACTTATGTTACTGCTATCTATAACATCTGCTGACAGCATCGACAGCGTCTCTCTGGTGGGTGGACAGACCATGCAGTGGTGCTTCACTGCTGATTTCTTCGGAACTCTGCATTTAGTGACCTCATGTTGTCACTGTAGCTTGAAAGCCATGTGGCGAGAACACTTACCAGGGAAAAAATGAGAAAATGCTACGTAACAGAGCCTTTTTTTTTCTTTTCTTTCCTCCTCCTCCTCCTCTCCTCCTCCTCCTCTCCTCCTCCTTCTCCTCTCCTCCTCCTCCTCTCCTCCTCTTCCTCCTCCCCCTC